>WNWU01000078.1:219551-245958 GCA_012654045.1 Ptyas mucosa
GGGGCTGCAGGGAGGCTTGCTAAGGCCAAAATGGGGCGGGAGGGTGCAGCGCTGCCCCCCTCCACGTGTCCCGTTTTGACTTCCAGGGGCTGCAGGGAGGCTTGCTAAGGCCAAAAAGAAAGAGAAGAAAGAGACAAAGAAAGAAAGAAAGAGGGGGAAAAAAGAAAGGGAGAGAGAGAGAGAGAGAGAGCGAGAGAGCGAATGCAGGTATCTCTTAACAGAGGCTTGAACTTGCCTGAAATTAGATCAATTAGATCACTTAACCCAATGTATCAGATTAAGTTGTTATTGAATTGTTTTTGATATATATACTACATTCTCTTGTGTAATTTAGTTATAGTGTAGTTTATACTATGCACTTACAGAGCTAGTTTACTGTTTTTCTTTGAAATAAATATTCAAAAACATTTAACCTACTGATGCCTCAATTAATGTAATTTTATTGGTGTCTATTTTTATTTTGAAATTTACCAGTAGCTGTTGCATTTCTCACCCTAGGCTTATACTCGAGTCAAAAGGTTTTCCCAGTTTTTTTGTGGTAAAATTACGTTCCTCGGCTTATATTCAGGTCGGCTTATACGCGAGTATATATGGTAGTTTCCGCCCATTGCTTCTTGTCCTGGCCTCAGGTGCTTTGGAGAATAGATTCGCTCCCTCTTGATTGTGGCGGCCCCTGAGAACACTGCTGTCATGTCTCCCGTAGTCCTTCTTTTCATCAAACTAGACACACCCAGTTCCTGCAACCGTTCTTCATATGTTTCAAAGGAAAGGATTTAAATTCAGCAAAGTCAGGATCTCTCTCCTTGGGAAAATAACGTTTTGGTTTTTTTTTTACCTTTTTCCCCAGCTGGAAGACCAGGGAGGAGAGTGTGTCCATGGCAGTTGTGCGAAGCTCTGGGCTCTGGTCGAGCGTTCGCACGATGGGATGGATAATCCGTGAAGCGTAATCCGTGAAATCAAGGGATTCCGTTAATCGGTCCACAGTTTCCAAGGCAGCTCTGGAAGAGAAGGGAGAAAACAAAGCACGGCAATCGCAAACACACAAACACACTGGATCCAGATAAACAAGGGACAAGTTTGGACGTCCTCGCGAGAAAGTTTTTAAGTATTTGGACAGTACCGGCAAGCATCTTTTATTAAAAGCCCGTAAAAGGGCAAAGATGCATATTTATTTTATTTATTTATTTTATTTACATTTATATACCGCCCATCTCCCGCAGGACTCAGGGCGGTGAACAGCCAAAGGTAAAAAACATAGAATACAAAAATTTAAGAGCAATTTAAAAACATATTAAACAATTTTGGCTCAACAATTAAAATACCCCATATGTGGACAACATCCATCCTTACTTGCGAGCAGACAGGGGGGCATCGGGGGCATCAAAAAGCTTCACAATGGGAGGCAGCAATAAGTGCAGGTAATCATCCAGATTGGCTCCAAACAACTGGATGGCATTCAACAGCTGGAAAAAGACAGGAAAGCAAACTCCATAGGAACCGAGGGCAAGGTTCAAAACAGCCACTCTGGGTTTAAGCACCGGCATATGTTCTAATCCTAATTTATTTATTTGAGTGAGTATAAAGCAATTGGGACATACGCACCTCCATGTTTCTAACAGAACTGAAACAAATGACGTTAGGGTCAGGAGTCTCAAACTCAAATTTCATTGAGGGCCACATCAGGGCTGTGGTTGACTTCAGGTGGCCAGGCAGGCGTGGCCGACTGGGTGGGTGTGGCCGACTGGGTGGGCGTGGCCAGCTTAACACCACTCCCCAAACTGCTGGCATGTTTCCTCTTTGCATTGGGTAGACCAGGATAGCCCCTGGGCCAGATCCGACCACATCACAGGCCACATCTGGCCCACGGGCCTTGAGTTTGACACCCCTGAATTAGGTCTTCTCGGGAACGAAAGACACATACCCAGGGGTGGGGCTGCTGGGGGTTCGCAGGGGTTCGGGAGAACCTCTAGCTAAGATGCTGTGCAGTTCGGAGAACCCCCTAAATCCCACTCCTGGCTGGCCCCGCCCCACCCCGCCAACCCTGCCCCACCCATCCCTTGAGTCCCCACACGGCCCATTTTGGATGCAGGTAAGTGCAGGGCAAAAAACGGGCCTACCGAAAGTTCAGGAAGGCCGGAAATGGGCCAGTTTCTGCCCTCCAGAGGGCCTCTGGAACCTGGGGAGGCCGTTTTCGCCCTCCCAGAGGCTTGAAGAAAACTTTCGGAGCCCAGGGAGAGCAAAAATGCCCCACCACCGTGGTGGTGGAGGCCGCTAGGCCACGCCCACCATGGCCACACCCACCATGGCCACACCCATCCAGCAACCGGGCAGAGAACCCCTTGCTAAAATTTTTGAAGCCCACCTCCGCACGTATCCAAGACGATTAACTCATCCAGGCCTGCAGCAGGCCAGGATTCAGAGGGCTGATCCGTCGTTTAAATCAGACCAGGGTGTGGGATGCAACCACCCGTGTGTCCCCCTGCTCACCTTGGTGGAAACGTTGCGGGTGCTGCTGCTGTCGTGCATGAAGACGCGAAGCATGTGCGGGATGAGCTGGGGAAGGTAGAGCTTGAATTCCCCACCGAGGGCCACCACGATCTGCTCGATGAGGAGGATAATCGTGCTCTGGATGGAGTTATTTACTACCCAGAAATCCTGGACGGGGCGGAAAAGGTGGAAAGGGAGCAATGTTAAGGACAGAAAGCATGAAAAAGAACTGACTCAGAATTACAGTCATTACAGGTTAAAGCGGTTCGAAGGTTAACGCCAGCATCAGAAGCTTCCGTTCCATCTCGGAAAGATGGGAATTTTTCTTTATGTTCAAAATCTTACGGTGGACCAAGCCAAATCTCTGCAGACATCCGAGACTGGATTTCCCCACCCACTCACCCACTTCACAGTCGAGAACAAAAATTTCTCTTTGATAGCAGCTTCTACTTTTTTTTTTTTTATACTTTTCTATACCGCCTTAAAACGCCTCCCCTCTCCTGCCTTTCCTGGACACTCTTCTTGAATACATTTTCCAGCAAGGCGGGTATGAATGTGTCAAAAAGCTGGAATTTTGTTTTCTCTACAGAAGAGCCAGGGAACTATCGCAAACCAGCTGAGCAAATTTTGTTCTTGATTCCGTATTTATGAACTAACCCCAACATATGCATTGTGCCACTGCCTTTTTCATTTGGCCTTTCATTAAGGAAATTCATACCATAGATGCAGGTATGGGTTGCTGGGGGTTCGGGAGAACCTCTAGCTAAGATTCTGTGCAGTTCGGACAACCCCCAAATCCCACTCCTGGCTGCTCCCCAGCCCCGCCTCCCAGGAGTCCCCACAGAGGCTCTGGGAGGGCGAAAAATGGGCCTGCCGAAAGTTTGGGAAGGCCATAAATGGGCCTGTTTCCGGCCTCCAGAGCCTGGGGAGGCCGTTTTCGCCCTCCCGGAGGCTCAAGAAAAGCCTCCAGAGCCCGGGGAGGGCAAAAAATCCCCCCCACCTCCTGTCATGGTGCAGGAGGCAACTGGACACGCCCACCAAATTTTTGAAGCCCACCCCTGGGCCCCGGAAGTCATAATCTCCCTCTTTTAAAACATTTCCTCCGAGTTGGATTTTTCTTGTAAATATTCAAGGCTGGCACTCACTCTCATGAGGGTAACAATTTCATCCATGTAAGGTCGGATATGGCTTCTCACAAAGGACACCAGCATTCCCAGCTGTTGGAAAAGGAACTAGAAAGGGAGAAAGAGCAAAACGGCAAGTGCGCTTTGAGGGGTCTTTCAATCCTCACCCCGCCTCCCCTTCACGTCTTCCTTATGCTTTCGGTGCCATGGTGTCTCCCCGAGCACACGTTTAATTTCAGCGGCTCACAACCACGGCTTTGCCGACACTGCCGTGTGCTTGTGTGAAATCTCAGGGAGAAGCACTCTGGAGCATTTAGGCAAGCGCAGAAGTTTCAGGCATGCAAAATAGAAACACCAGAAAGCAAAAGAGCCCCCAAAGTTTCCCAACTCTGCCCTTTCTCAATTCCTTCAAACACACACACACACACACAACTTTTTCCTGCCGTTCATGAATTTTTCCTCTCGGTGTGCCCAGCACCCGCCCTTGGGAAAAGAGACAGCAGGAAACCCAGGGCGGTTCGCAAAAAAAAAAAAAAAGAGAGAGAGGCGGTTAAAGTTTCAGGCTGAGAATCCAATGATCAAGAGAGAGGTTTTATGGGACTGGTGCAAATCAGGATCGACTTGATCATCCACCTTGGCAAAAGAGAGGGGAGAGAAAGAGAGAGAGAGAGAGAGAAAAGGACCAGTTTGGGGGAAATTAGTGAGAGAGTGCTGTGAAAAAGAAGTAGCAAAAAAGGTGCCCAGAGCACTTAATTTCTTTGATTAGGAATTTTGAGAAGCTTCGTAGCCAACTCAGGAAGTGCCTTTTTGGGGCACTTAAATGCCAAGTGTACCCACCTCGGCTCTTCTCCCCAGCACACTATCACCATCTTCTTTTACCTGCAAATTTTTAAAGACAGTTGGCAAAGTGCATCAAAGGCAGGCCCAGGTCTGGTCACGCAACAAAGGTCGGATTACCAAAATGTCGGCTTCGGCAGCCACTCGGCGGTTTCATTCTGGGAGAAAGGTGAGTCTACAAAAACTTCTTTAGAACGGCTGCCACCCAGAGCACAGCTTGCGCTCTGTAGGGATCCCATGGTTCCCAGCTATGATGTTATTCAGGGCTCCAGGCCTCCAGTAGATGCTGAAGCTGAGTCTGGATGGATTCTGCTTGGGCTTCCTTCCTTCCTTCCTTCTTTCTCCTCTTCCCTTCCTCCTTTCCTCTTTATTGCCTTCCTTTCTCCCTCTTCCTTCTCTTCTTCCTTCCTTGCCTCCTTTCCTTTTCCTTCTGTCTCTTCTTCCCTCTTTCCCTCTTGCCTCTTCCCTCGCTCCCCTCTTCCCTCTTCCTTCTGTCTCTTCTTCCCTCTTCCTTCTGTCTCTTCTTCCCTCTTCCTTCTGTCTCTTCTTCCCTCTTCCTTCTTGTCTCTTCTTCCCTCCTTCCCTCTTCCTTCTGTCTCTTCCCTCCCTTACCTTTCCCTCTTCCTTCTGTCTCTTCTTCCCTCTTCCGTCTCTTCTTCCCTCTTCCTTCTGTCTCTTCTTCCCTCTTCCTTCTGTCTCTTCTTCCCTCTTCCTTCTGTCTCTTCCCTCCCTTACCTTTCCCTCTTCTTTCTGTCTCTTCTTCCCTCCTCCTTCTGTCTCCTTTTCCTTCCCTCCATCCCTTTTTTTTTCTCCCCCCCCCCCTTTCTTTCCCTGGGCTGCATTCTGCCTCTTGCAGTTACAGTTTGATCAAATTTTGATCAAAGAGATAAACCGAGACCTGGGTTTTTTCAGTATCAACCGAGTGGCCGGCCAGGAATGGGGTGTTCTCTCTCTTTGCCCCACAGATCTCTACCTGCAGTTACAACAAACTCACAGTTGGATAGTGTTTCTCAACACTGGGCTGTTTGAAGATGTGTGGACATCAGCTCCCAAGGGATTCTGGGAGTTGAAGTCCACACATCTTCAAATGACCGAAGAGGAGAAGCACAATAGACCTCCGCAGATGATGATGGCTTCTTGGGAGAGTTACATCAAGGTCTCCTTTGACCATGGCCTGGGGCAACCCAGAATGTGCGAGCCTTAGGCAAAATAAGATACTTAAAAGGGTAGCAGATTAATAACGGTGGGTCAGGAGCTGGGAGAACTTTAGCCGATAGGGATGGGCCACATTCGCCCCTTGTGAAGAGGACAACGCAAAACACGCGAGTGGTTATAGAGAACAACAACTGGGCAGGAGCATACCAGGAACAGCCGGACTGAGCTGAATAGGTTTCATTTCTCTGGGCAGGAGAATAATTCCACTGGGGAGTATTTGCCCTTAAAAAGGAAGTCACAGAGCAGCCATCTTTAGCATGGAGAAGAGAAGAACGTTGGCATCATGCCATGTTCCAACGGGAACAAACAAACAAACCAAAAAAAACAAAAACAAAACCCATCCCCAGGGAATGGAAATGTTTATTCACTTCTTCAGCCCGCTGGCAGCACAGATAACTCAGCCAGCCTCTGTCCCCTCCCTTCTCAAAAGAGCCATACATTTTCATATATATGTTTGAAGCGGTTTCTGCTTTCTGGGGGACAGGAGAAAGAGGAGCCATTCCTCGCAGGGGCACACTCACCTCCCGGATGGCCCCGTCGCAAACCCGAATGACGTTGAGGAAAGTGGGCATCACTTGAGGCAGGAACTGCACGCACTTGAGCCCGAGGGATTTGAAAATGAAAGTGATGGCTTGGACCACCATGGTATGGTGATGGGACAAGGACTGGTCCCGGAAGATCCTCATGAGCGCCACCATGGAGACGGCGGGATAGAACTCGTCCAGCGGGAGGTTTCCCATGTTAACCAGCATCTCACTGGTGCTGTAGTCAGCTGGAAAAGAGAGACCCTCCATTCAACGCCCGAAGAGTAGGTGACCAACTTCCAAAGCAAGCAGAAACTGGACTGTGTGTAACGATTTTATGGATCTGAGGGGCAAGAACCTTAAGGAAGGATGGAGCTAGTCGTCAGATGCACGGGAAGCCCTGAGTGGTCTTTCGCTTTTGAATTTTGATTCCGATAATCCAATTTAGTCATGCAATGGTTTTGTTTCCAGGCATCCCATGCCACACGAAGAGCCAGGGTGGCACGGCCGTTAGGATTGCGGTATTGCAGGCTAACTCTGCCCACTGCGAGGAGTTCGATCCTGCCCGGCTTAAGGTTGACTCAGGCTTCCATCCTTCCGAGGTGTGTCAAATGAGGATCCAGATTGTTGTGGGCAAAAAGGCTGATTCTGTAAACCGCTTAGAGAGGGCTGAAAAGCACTGTAAAACGGTATATAAGTCTAAGTGCTATTGCTATCTCCCTTCCTTCCTTTCCTTCCTTCCACCTTTCCTTTCCTTTCCTTTCCTTTCCTTTCCTTTCCTTTCCTTTCCTTTCCTTTCCTTTCCTTCCTTCCTTCCCTCCCTCCCACTGGTTAGAATGCAGCATTGCAGGCTAACTCTGCCCACTACAAAGAGTTCGATCCTGACCGGCTGAAGGTTGATTCAGCCTTCCATCCTTCCGAGGTCAGTAAAATGAGGACCTAGATTGTTGGGGGCAAAAGGCTGATTCTGTAAACCACTTAGAGAAGGCTGTAAAACACTGTGAAGCGGTATATAAGTCTAAGGGCTATTGCTATTTTCCTTCCTTCCTTCCTTCCTTCCTTCCCTCCCTCCCTCCCTCCCTCCCTCCTTCCTTCCTTCCTTCCTTTCTTCCTTCCCTCCCTCCCTCCCTCCCTCCCTCCCAGTGGGTAGAATGCAGCATTGCAGGCTAACTCTGCCCACTGCAAGGAGTTTGATCCTGACCAACTCAAGGTTGAGTCAGTCTTCCATCCTTCTGAGGTCAGTAAAATGAGGATCCAGATTGTTTGGGGGCAAGAGGCTGACTCTGTAAACCTCTTAGAGAGAGCTGTAAAGCACTATAAAGTGGTATATAATTCTAAGTGCAACTGCTATTGCTACCCAAGCTCAAGCTTGCTATTGCTACTCAAGCTCAGAGTAGCAAAAACTTTCTGATTTTTTTAAAAAAGTGAACTACTAAATAACACGACTGCTTTTTTTTTTTTTTTTTTTGACAAGAGGCCGACTCAGAAGGTTCATTCCTCAGTTCACTTACAAGAATCTTGGCTCGATTTGGATTCCGAGAGGCTCACAGCCGAAGCATCCCTGGATTGGTCGATCATACCAATGTTCACCTTATGTTTGTACGGATCCAGAGCTCCGAGGAGGCCAAGGACGCGAATAGCCTAACAGTGAAAACGGGGATTAAAAAAAAAAAAAAAAAAAACCCCGACGTTAAGGGGAAGGTTTGATTTGCCATAATCGGTTTCCCTGGCCACGCTTTCTCCTGAGAAAGGATCACGTGGCCCTCCTTTTCTTGCAGGCGTGAAAAGATGGATAAAGCGAATTCATCTTCATTTGACACACTCGAAGCTCGTCCTCCCCCCCACCCCCAGCCTGCCAAGCAGAGAGAGCAAAGAGGCCTACCTCTCTTCGGGTACCCTGGTTCTGCTCGGTTTTCAAGAAATTCAACAGCACCTCAAGGAGAGTTGGATACTTCCTGTAGGGTTCCACCACGTAGCCCGTGCTGGCGACCAGCTGTCCCAGGGTCCATAAAGCCACCTGGGAAAGATCCACCACAGAAGAAAACAGAATTACAGCCCCCATCTAAATAGATTGACAACTGTTTGGCTGCAGTGACTAAAGGGGCCAGGAGAGAAGTAAAAACAGCATGTCAGCTTCTCTAGCACAGCGGTCACCAACTGGTGGTCTGTGAGAAAGTTTGGGTGGTCCGCAGAAAAATTATTTGCATTGCACTAAATCAGGGGTCCTCAAACTACGGCCTCTGGAACAGATACGTACAATGCTAGGTTTGTGTTGCTGCAGAGAGTCTCCCCCTTTGGGGTCTTTTTGTGGGGATCAGAGGGGGGCAGATATTCCGACTTGGAGTTTGCTTCAGCCTCCTGGCATGGGGCTTTGGGGGAAGGCTGGGGGGGAGCACCACTGGTGGCAAAGAGCCGGAGGGCCTCGTTCCAGTAGGACTGCCTCATGGCGTGGAACTGGCTGACCATCTCAGCCCGCTAAGCCTCCAGGCGCCGGTACCTGGCCTTGCACTCCCGCAGGTCTTCCCTCTGCTTGGAAAGCCTATGCTCCTAGTCCTCAGTGAGCTGCTTCTGCTGAGCCTCCTTCTCGGTCAGATCCAATTTAAACTGAGCTGTTTTGCCAATTTTTTCTCATGGTGGCTGCTTAGTTCCAACAAATGCTTCCTGGTGGAGCCTTAAGGAGGCCGGGCGGGGAGGCGAGGAGTGCCTGGGAGGGGAGGGGCAAGTAAAGGCCGGCGAGCCACCCCTCAACGTGAGTGACATCGAGTTGACCGTGCCCACTCAATCACATGACCACCCAGTCACGCCCACCCAGCAGGTCATTAGGCAGATCGTATTAGTGGTCTGTGGGATTTAAAATTATGAATTTAGTGGTCCCTGAGGTCCGAAAGGTGGTGACCCCTACTCTGGCAGACACCAATTTTATTTCTACCCAAAAGTGGCTTAATTAAAAAAACAAAAAGTGAACAACGCACAAACAGAACCGATTTAAGAACTTTCACAACAGGTGAACAGCGATATTGCCCATTTCAAGAGGGCAGCAATATGTCTAAAACATATGAAGAAGAGTTGCAAGTATGTCTAGTTTAATGAAATGAAGGACTAGGGGAGACATGGTAGCAGTGTTCCAATATCTCAGGGGCTGCCCCAAAGAAGAGGGAGTCAAGCTATTCTCCAAAGCCCCTGAAGGCAGGACAAGAAGCGATGGATGGAAACTAACCAAGGAGAGAAGCAACTTAGAACTAAGGAGAAATTTCCTGACAGTGAGAAGAATTAACCTGTGGAATGGCCTGCCTCCAGAAGTTGTGATTTTTGAGAAGTGATTGGATAACCATCACTCTGAAATGGTATAAGTCTTCGACTTGAGCAGGGAGATGGATTAGAAGACCTCCAAAGGTCCCTTCTGTTGTGGTCCACCAGCAGCCCGCGGACCTGGCAGCAGAGTCGGACAGTGAGGAGGCTGGGGAGGACCATGGGCCAGTCCTGGAGTCTGGGGAAGGCCCAGACGAGGGCTCTGCGTCGAAGGCAGAGAGGGAGCTAGGACCATCTGGGAGTAATGAGCGGACTCCGGAGTCTCCAGAGTCAAACATCAGGGAGGCAGAGGAACAGGGGGAGCCTGTTCCCAGTGCGCGCAAGCGCAGAGCTGCCAAAAAGCAAGAACAGTTAAAACTAAAGGAACGACTTGGGAGTAAGGCCTGGAGATGACTGGCCCCTCCCAGAAGGCTTAAAAGAGGAGCAAAGGCACGTGGGCCCTTTGTAGGAAAGCAACATTGTTAATTCTGTTCCCAGTCGGCATCTCTGTTTGATTCAGGACTCTGTGTGGCTTTGCCAAGTAGGTCTTTGGCAGCGTGTCAAGGGAGACAAAGGTTGGTAATCATCCCGAAGGACTTCTCCCAAAGGACTTTTTGCAACTAATTGGAACTCAGCTGTGAATGAACATAATTCACAGCTGTTGCAATAAAAGACGTTTTTGGGACTACTCGTGTGTTTTAATGACTCAGGAAGCCTAGGTCACAACACCTTCCAACTCAGTTATTCAGCCCAGGGGGAAGAGAATCGGCCTTGAACTCCCCTTCAATCTCAAGGGGGCTCATAAGCAAAGCAGATGATCCCTGACATAAAAAGTGTGTGTGTGGGAGGGGGGAACAATTTCTCAGGCACAAGGAGATGGACCAGGTCATCACCTCCGCGGGCCACTCACCTGTCTTTTGGCAAGCAAGGAGGAGTCCTGGAGCATGTCCATGATGATGATGAAAAGCTCATCCACCCACTTTCGCATCTCCAGCCCACTCACCTATTTGGGAGGGAAAAAAAATCCATCTACGAAAAACAGCAAAATCCGAAAGGCAAAGGGCAGAACGGTGGTGGGTGATGCTGCAGTGGGAAGGAAGGGACTCTCACTCCTTTTTGAGCGGCTGCTGAAAGACAACCGGCACAACTTACCTGGGCCAGTTCCCCGATGGTAGCCAAGACATTATTGATCACACCGGGGTTTGGATCAGGATCTGGGTCTTTGAGCTTCACGATCAATGCCTGTCGAATGGCACAGAAAACAAGGCAAAAACGACAAGAAAAAAAGGATCACATAAATTACAGGTATTCCTTAAGACCGCCATGGAGCCCAAAAGTTCTGTTGTTAAGTGTTAACATTTGTTAAGTGAGTTTTGCCCCAGCTTACGTCCTTTCTTGCCTCAGTTGTTAAATGAAACATTGCAGCTGATTAAGTTAGTAACCCGGTTGTTAAGCAAATCTGGCTTCCCCATTGCCTTTCTTGTCGGGAGGCCGCAAAAGGGGATCAAAAGGGGACACTGCTAGGAAATGCAATGTTAACTTTACAATTGGATAAGATGTCTTATTTTCTCAGGTTCCAAAACGTGGAACAACTTGACCAGGAAAATTTGAGAGAAGTGATGGTTAAAATGTTGGGTGAATTTTTAGAAAGAAATTTGGAGTCTATTGGAAGGGATGTGGATTTGGTGTTTAGAGTAAACTCACAATTTGCAATTTTACATAACTTACCAAGAGAGGTTCATATTAAATTTGTGAGAAGGGAACTGAGAGATGAGATACTGAGAAAACAAAGACTGGGGGCGCTGGTGTACAGGGGCAAGGAGGTCACCATCCTGAAGCAGATTCCCAGACAGGTACGAGAATCAAGGAGAAAATATTATTTTTTATCAAACAAGCTGTACCTTAAGGGAGTAGGTTTTAGGTGGTTGATTCCGGAGGGCTTGATGATTTTTTGGGAGGACAGTAAGAAGAAAATTAATAATGTAACGGAAGCTAAGGCTTTTTTTGACCAACATAAATCCTTCCTAGGTGGAGAAGATACAGGAGCCGAAGAGGGGGAAGTATTAGATGATCAAGGAGCGGGGGCGGACGGAGCTGTGGTGGCCCGGGAGGAGGGGGGAGGCCAGACCATGGTTTTAAGAGCCAGAACCAGGAAATGAAGAAAGGAGGGGAATCTATTGTTTAATGTTTTTTTTAATTGACATTTTTTTCTTTTTCTCTCTTTTTTTATTGTATTTTGTATAATATTTTTCTGTTTATATAATTTTTATATAACCTGGTTGTTTGTTTTGATTTAAGATAATAATGTCTGTTGTGTGAGAACTTAAAAAAGAAAATAATAATTGAAATATCTTTATATAAAGATATTGAAAATTCAACATATTGTAAACTATAATATTGTATATTTTTAACCAATAAAAACTTTTTAAAAAATAAAATAAAAAAGGGGACACTGCAACCGTCATAAATATGAGTCAGTTGCCAAGCGTCTGAATTTTGATCACATACCATGAGGATGCAGCAAATGGTTTTAAGTGTGAAAAACGGTCATACGCAAAGGGGGGGGGGGATTCAGCCGGTTCGCTGAACCGGGAACCGGTTGTTACAAGAGGTAAATCCCACCACTGGTCCTATGTCACATTTTTCAGTGCCGTTCGTAAACTTTGAACGGTCACTAAAATGAACTGTTGTAAGTTGAGAGCTACTTGTAGACATTTCTTTCTCATCCTATTGAGGAAAGGACATTTTAAGCGCTCTCCTCGGTAGGAGAGAGAAGGGACGCAATCATTAAATCCATCTTTAACGGCGGAAGAGAGCCACTGGAGGCTGACGACTCTGGAGGGCAAAGGGAAGGAAGTTGCAGTAACGAAGGGATCTATTTGGAGATTCAGGAAGTCACCTCCATGCTCCACGGCCGCCTTACCTTGAGGATGGGTTCCATATAGGGGCGAATGAGCCGGGGGGCATTGGATACCAAGTGTCCCAACATCCTGGCACTCTGCTCTTTGATTCTGCCCACGCCACTGTGCTCCAGCTCGGTCAGGATCTGGAAGGGAGAAAGGGATGGATTCCAGGTTAATAGAAAGAGAAGGGAGAAAAAAAAAAAAAATTCATCTCAGACGTGAAAGGCCGGTTTGTGTGAATTTGATGTCCTTATTCCTCAAAGGGCCAAAAAATGTTCGTCTGAATTTTCTACACCTGTTACTTATCACTACTGATGGATCTGCATTAGCGGTAGCCCTTAGAAGTCTATATGGGGACGTGGTGGCTCAGTGGCTAAGACGCTGAGCTTGTCGATCGAAAGGTCGGCAATTCAGCGGTTTGAACGCCGCGTGACAGGGTGAGCTCCCGTGACTTGTCCCAGCTTCTGGCAACCTAGCAGTTCGAAAGCCCCGTAAAAATTGCAAGCGGAAAAAATAGGGACCCCCTTTGGTGGGAAGATAACAACGTTCCGTGCGCCTTTGGCGTTGAGTCATGTTGGCCACATGACCATGGAGACATCTTCCGACAGGGCTGGCTCTTCGGCTTTGAAACAGAGACGAGCACAGCCCCCTAGAGTCGGGAACGACTAGCACATATGTGCAAGGGGAACCTTTACCTTTACCTTTAGACTTATATATCGCTTTACAGTGCTTGGCAGCCCTCTCTAAGCGGTTTACAGTCAGCCTATCGACCCCAACAATCTGGGTCCTCATTTTACCGACCTCGGAAGGACGGAAGGCTGAGTCAACCTTGGGCCAGTGAGGCTCAAACTCCTGGCAGTGGGCACAGTCAGCCTGCAATGCTGCATTTCTAACCACTGCGCCATCAAGAATCCATCATTAGTGGATATTAATTGCCTCCCATTTTCTATAATTTCTGCTTCGGGGCAGAAAGAATCTCCAAGGGAGATGGAAATATGAAATAAAATATGAAATAAAAAACAGGGAGAACTTCTGAAAACCTATAAATGTCGGAGCTGTTAGCCCGTTTACAAAGACAAAAAATAAAAACCAAAACGGTCCCATCCACCTCCGAGCTACAATTAAGTGACATTTTGGGGCACTGCTAGGGCAGAGAGGGATTGGCACGATACCTCAACCAATACCATTACCTGAATTAGCATTTTGCGGAGGAATGGCATGACAAATGCCGGATTCATGCTGCTCAGCCGGCCCACGGTGCAGATGGCCAGCTCACGGATTTCAAACACCTGGTCGTTCAGAGCAACGAAAAGCGCTTGCAAGTTTTCCGCCTGGGCCAGGTGGGCATCAAAGCGCTCGTCCAAGGACGCCAGCACGCAGTACCGTATGTCGGGGTCTGGAGAGGGCAGATTCGTACAGCAGATGCTTGGGAAAAAAGGGACAGCCCAAGCAGGGAGCAATATGATCAAGTCCACTGAACCTTGGCTTGATCCAGCACCATCTGCATGGACTGCAGGTAGACTCGACTTACGGCCACAATGGAAGCCGACATTTCTGCTGCTAAACAAGACAAGAGTTTTGCCCCATTTTACGACCTTCCTTGCCACAGTGGTTAAGTGAATCTGGCTTCCCCGTTGAGTTGGGATTGTCAGAAGGTCGCAAAAGGGAATCGCGTGACCCCGGGACTCTGCAACCGTCGTAAATACGAGTCAGTTGCCAAGCGGTTTGAATTTTGATCGCGTGAACAATGGGGCGCTGTAAGTGTGACCCTAAGTCACTTTTTCCAGTGCTGTGGTAACTTCGAATGGTCACTCAACAAACGGTTGTAAGTTGAGGACTCCCTCTTCAGGAAGCTGGAAGTATTCCTCATCATCTGCCACTAAGTTATCTTCATTGCAGATAGCAAGAAATAAGTTTGGACCAGTGGTAGAATTCAATTTTTTTTACTACTGGTTCTGTGGGCGTGGCTTGGTGGGCATGGCAGGGGAAGGATATTGCAAAATCTCCATTCCCATCCCACTTTGGAGCCAGCCAGAGGTGGCATTTGCTGGTTCTCCGAACTATTCAAAATTTCCGCTACTGGTTCTCCGAACTGCTCAAAATTTCCGCTACCGGTTCTCCAGAACCTGCTGGATTTCACCCCTGGTTTGGACCCCCTAATTATGCAAATTCTCCTAGAAAAGCATCCCCTTCCCCAGGAAGATACCACTGAGCGGTTACATCCTGTGCCCAGAACGCCCCCCTTTCCCTGGCTCCTGATGCTCACCGGGGTCTGTGATCCCAACCACCAAGAGTTTGCTGAGGACGTCGGCCACCACCTGGACTGCGGTCTGGCTGACCACATGGGCGTGGCCGCTGATCAGGTGAATGGAAGGCGTGAGTAAGCGGGAACATGTCCGGGCTGCTTCCATGCGCACCTCCTTGTGTTCGCTGTTGAGGAAGTGATCCGCGCAGTGCCGGACGAACTGAGTCAACGAATGCCCTAAGGAAAGAGAGCAAAGGGAAACGGGGAAGTTTGTCTAGCTCTCTTACTCTGATGTTGGATGTCTGCTTGCCTCTTTCTCCTGCGTGCTTACCTTCAAACTCGAAGCTGCCCAGGGTGCGGAGGGCGAGAGTGATGCTGGCCACGTCGTTGGCCTCGGGAATGTTGGTGAGGCTGGGAGAAGCCAGCTGGTGGGCGAGCCCTTTCGGCATGCCCGGGTGACGCAGCGGGCGATGCATCAGCACAAGGGAAAGCATCTTCAGTAACCCGTCCTGGATCTCTTTCTTCAGCTGTGGGATCTGGCGACTCAGGTCGTACAGGACAGCTGTCAGGGCAGGGCTGAGGACAAGATACAGAGGCCCATTGATAAACTGTTAGTTGGGGCTTGCGATCCTTGCCAGACCCTTACCTAGATATCGTATTACCGTATTTTTCAGAGTATAAAACGCGCCTTAGTTTTTGGGGAGGAAAACAAGAAAAAAAAAATCTGCCTCTGCCTACCAGCATCCATCTGGCTGGCGTCCTGTTAGTGTGTGTGAGTGTTGACGGCTGTTTGGAAACAGTATTTGCTGTGTGAGCAACAAGGAAGGAGACAGCAAGGAGCCTGGGCGTGGCTTAGCTCTGCAGCTGAGTCTGTGCTAAAGCTGCAAACTAGTCTGCTGCTCAAAACTGAAACTGAAACTCCTCTCCTCTGCTTGTGTTTTGCTTAGAAAACCTACTTTTGGTACTGTAGGGGGGTACACGCAGTGGATTTTGGACCAAGGCCTGTGAAGAAAACCCAATTCCCAGGCTTCGAATCTCAAGTGCTTTCTAGGCACTAAAGCAAACTCCCAAGAAAAAGTAAAACTTAGCAGCTGCTCACAATTTACACTGTTTGTTACACAACTGAACACGAGGCTGCTTTCAGCTATCATGAAACTATAACAATGTCTGGTGATTCAGAGAGATAAATGCAGTCCCAAAGCCGAAGACAAAGAGGATGCTGGAGTGGATGCAAGACCTACCTCAGCCCCACAGCCAACATGGGCTCCAGAAGTTCCTTGATGTCTTGCTGAATAGAGGGACCCATTGCTCGTGCCAGCATGCTGATGCAGGTAAAAACAGTGGCATCCACCTGCACGGATTTCTGTCTCCTAAGGAGGCACGGATTACATTACTTTAAGCAAGCCAAACCTTCCATACACCATGGCAACTTAGCCATAGAGCAATTCTCGCCCCACCTAATAGGAAGTTTACAGGTGACAGGGATGGGAAAATAGCTGCGACTGTGTCCTCATGAGCTTCAACACCCAAAGACCTGAGGTAGGAAGTAGCTTTTTGGGGCAATGGGCTCTAGGCTGGAGAGAGCCTTAAAGCTCTTACAGAATCTCTTTTTGATGGCTTTTCAACTCCATCCAAAATGAGAGCGAACATCCATTTGTGCTAATTAACCATCAACGCTCAAGAAGCGTTCGGAATTGTTTCAATGGTCAGAAGGCTGTCATTCTCACTAAAACGGCGATGCATAATCCTGCAAATCTAGCAACGTCTGGAAACCCTCACTTACTTGTGGGTGAAGTCCTTCAACGGAAGGGCACCTTTGATAATTTCAAGAACCTTGGGCAGGTAAACCTGGAACTCTGACCTCACGGCCACAGAGAGCAAACCCAGGGCTTGGAAAGCAGCCGTTCGCTCCTTTTCCTTCTTCACGCAGCTCAAGACGTGGCTCATGGTATCAGGAAGATAGTGGTCAGCTGGTCACCCAACAGCAACAGGAGGAGGAAGAATAAAAATCACACGCTTTCATTAAGAAAACACGGATTGCTAATTCAGAGGATTCAAACATGCTCAAAAGAAAATGCAGAGTACCAGCATGATAATTCGTGATGAACGGGACACAGTTCACATGCACCCAAGACAAGAGGTCATTCCTTTAAGACTGTAAGAATCTGGAGAAGGACGGGTTTTAATGGCTTCCTGAATTAAACTAATTAGAAATAGCAGTAGCTCTTAAACTTAAATACGGCTTCACGGTGCTTTACAGCCCTCTCTAAGTGGTTTACAGAGTCAGCCTATTGCCCCCAATAATCTGGGTCCTCATTTTACCGACCTCGGAAGGATGGAAGGCTGAGTCAACCTTGAGCCAGGATCAAATTGTTGGCATTGGGCAGAGTTAGCCTGCAATACTGCATTCTAACCACTGGGATGGAGGATGGATGGGAGGGAGGAAAGGAAGATAGCAATATATGTCAACCTTGAGCCAGTGATGATTGAAAACTCCTGGTTGTGGGCAGAATTAGCCTGCAATACTTTATTCTAACCACTGGGCCATCATGGCTCTTGTGTGTTGGCACTGTGAACCCTCAAATTCTTTCAACTGCTTAGTAACCTGCCATCCAGTTGAACGTACCTCATTTCCCCCTATGCCAGGGGTCAGCAACCTGTGGCTCTGGAGCCGCATGTGGCTCTTTCATTCCTCTACTGTGGCTCCATTGCAGGTTGGCTCCACAATTGATAGGGCTTTCGGTTAGGACAGGCAGAGGATAAAGGATGCCGCGCTAGGAGGAGACTCTATGGTGGGGGAAGTGGACTACCGGTCTGCTCCAGAATTGGAGCTTCTGGTTAGGACCTTTGTGGCTCTTTTGAGTGTTTAAGGTTGCCGACCCCTGCCCTATGCTCTACATCAAGGGGTGTCCAACCTTGGCAGCTTTAAGGCTTGTGGACTTCAACCCCCAGAATTCTTCAGCCAGCTTTGCTTTGCTGGCTGAGGAATTCTGGGAATTGAAGTCCACAAGGCTTAAAGTTGCCAAAGTCGGAGACCCCTGCTCTACACAGAGAAAAAAAAACCCCAATCTACAGTAGAGGCACATTTTGTTCTATACTTCTGTATATCCTTCACAGAAAAGAAACAATACATACACACACACAAAAAACCCAAAATATTTCTGGTGTCTCAATCCCAAGTACCAACCTCAATCCCTGCTCTTTACCTGTGAAAGCGGAAGGGCGGAAAGCAGCTAGCCTTGGCAATAAGCTGAGGACAGTCATTTGAATCAAAGTATTCTTGCTACTTCGGCACTTCAGGACCCAATAGCACACCTTTAAAAGTGAAAGAGGTTCCGTTAATAGCTGAGGCAGCGCCAATGGTGGGTTTCAATTTTTTTTACTACCGGTTCTATGGGTGTGGCTTGGTGTGCATGGCAGGGGAAGGATACTGTAAAATCGCCATTCCCACCCCAATCCAGGGGAAGAATGCTGCAAAATCCCAATTTCCTCCTGATCAATTAGGACTCGGGAGGAAGAGAATAGATGGGGATGAGGCCAGTCAGAATTTTTACTACTGGTTCTCCGAACTACTCGAAATTTCTGCTACCGGTTCTCCAGAACCTGCTGAAACCCACCTCTGGGCAGCGCCCCCAAAACAACAAGGAAACCACTTCAAATCTCAGGTGGGGGACAGATAGGAAAGCTTGGAAGCAGGGAGGGAGACCAAAGGAGAAAGCTTTCTCAAGCATTTTCTCTTTTAAAATAACGAAGACTGGCAAAGATGTTCCCAAATAATAGCTCAACCTGTTGGAAGTGCAAGAAAACTCAGGGAACGTATTATACCATCTGTCAGGTATGCCTCCTTTCACAACTCAAGAAAGGAAAAACCCCGACTCCATTTTCATAGAGAAAGGTACTTTTACTGAGTAGGAACTGAAGGCAATCAAAGAAAAGCAAGGTCTGAGGCACTACGAGCGAAAATCACATATTCAATCAAAGAAAAGCAAGGTCTGAGGCAATACGAGCGAAAATCACATATAGAAAGCATCCCCAAAACCCTCCCTCCAAGGGTCCAATCAGGATTATCCAATCCACATCCCCCCAAGGGGTCATGTGGGGTGCAGCTTCAGATGACTCCATCCTTCTGGTGTGCCAGGACAGTTGACCTTGACTTATTATCAGCACACTTCCCAGCTGCAGAGAAAGCGCTGAGAAAAACTTTCTCCAATTCATTCCCTGTTACGAGACATCTCCACCAGCTCGCTTCCCCATTCCCAAATACCCAGACAGCCCCCCCCCCCCGCCATTACAATGGCAGCCGAAACAAGCAAGCAATATAGAGGCGGAGGCTGACACCATCTATGGTGGACGTGCCCGGCATCAAAAAAAATTTTTTGGACAAATATAAAGAAATGGCTAGAAAAAAATAGTAGACCAATCAATCGAAAGAAAGCCGGAAACATTCTTATTAGGAATATTCACAAAAACGCTTAACGCACTGTAAGCCGTCCTGAACCTCTGGAGAAGGGCGGCATATAAATCAAATTAAAAAAAAAAAACATACACCAAAGAAATAAAGTATCTGATTCGACACATCGTAACAGCCGCACGAAGAACATAGGCACAAAATTGGAAACAGGGAAAAACGCCAACAGATGAAGAAGTGAAAGAAAAGGTTTTAGAATTTAAACATTATTTAAATATTTTCGGGGAGGGCTTATTTTTCAGGGGGAAGCTTATTTTAGCGCATGCGCTCAAAAAGCCGATTGGGCTTATTATCAGGGGAGGTCTTATTTTCCGGGGAACGGGGTATATTGTATCTAATCCTACAACTATAGTATTTTACCCTACGTTTATTTTAAACCGTTTGTATAAGATTTTAATGGTGACACGTGTTTGCACCTTGTGCTTCGATATGGCCTACAGGCTAATCAATAAAGCCAACTAACTAACTAACTTGCAACGGGGAAAGGGAAAAATTTACCTGGTCAAACTTCTCCTCCATTAACTCTCGGCAGCATCGGCTCTCTACCAAGGTTGACTTGGCTGGGACCGGCAACGCCCCAAATCCCAGGATTCCCGAGTGGGGGCTGTAGCCCAGAAGTCCGATCAAGGGGTTGCACTGTTGGGGCTGTACCGACTGGAAGCTGGAGAAGGGGGTGACATGACGGGGTTTAGTGCCGAAGCCCAAAAGATCCTTGCAGTATTTGTCGTGCACCAGCTGCTGCTGGGTGATTTCTTCCATCTCTTCCCTGAGACGCTAAATGGAAAAAGGAAGCAGAGAGTTAAGATGTGGGAGGGGAGTGGTGGAAATGAGCAATAGGTGCCTCTGGATTGGAAGTAAGAGAAGGGCAGCCTTTGTTGTGGTCCACCAGCAGCCTGTGGAGCTGGCAGAGGAGTCAGACAGCTGGGGAGGACCATGGGCCAGTCCTGGAGTCAGGGGAAGGCCCGGATGAGAGCTCTGCATCGGAGGCAGAGATGGGGCCAGGGCCATCTGAGAGCGATGCGCGGACTCCGGAGCCTCCAGAGTCAGACAGCAGAGAGGCAGAGGAACAACAGGAGCCTGTTCCTAGTGCACGCATGCGCAGAGCTGCCAGAAGGCAAGAGCAGCTAAAGCAAAAAGGACGACTCGGGAGTAAGGCCAGGAGATGATTGGCCCCTCCCATAAGGCTTAAAAGAGCAGCAAGGGCTCTTGGGCTCTTTGTAGGAAAGCAACGTTGCTACATTTGTTTCTTGTCGGCTTCTCCTTTCTGAACTTCGTGGGGCTTTGCCCTAGAAAAGCCTTTGGCAGGGTGCCAAAGAAGACAAAGGTTTGTGATAAGGCCGAAGGACTTTTTCCGAAGGACTTGTTTCGGAATTAATTTGAACTAAGCTGAGAATGAAGTAATTCTCAGCTGTTCTAAAAAAAATTAGGACTGATTGTTTCTGGTAATAACTACTTGGGCCTAGGTCACAACACATTGTATTGCTTAACACATTGTAAGCCGCCCTGAGTCTCCGGAGAAAGGCAGCATATAAATCAAATTTTTTAAAAAAACCCACAAAAAACAGCCTTCTGGAATCAAAGCGACCGCTTATCACATCCACTTGCAGCCTTTAATGGCAGCAGCTGTCCAATTGTTCCAATTCCGTTGGGCAAAAATTTATTTTAGCATATAGGAACAATGATGGCATAGAAGCATGTATCTAATCACATATTGTTCTGCAGTTCATGCGATTCTACTCTGAAAAACTCAATTCAGCTGGTCCCATTCACCGGGCTGTCCAAGTCACTATTTATTTGAAGGTTTTTAATCCACACTGAAGGACAGGAATGTCTTACAGCGACATGCCCCCCTCCTCAATTGAGGGGCTCACCTCTCCTTCCATGCTGCTAATCCGCACCAGTTCGTTGAGGATCAGTAAGGCACCGTGAATTCGGTCGTCCCGGTTCACACCCTTTTCTTTCGCCACAGATTCATCAAAACCCTTCTCAGCTTCCTCATAGGTTTGCTGAAACAACACGGACTAATTGCTTAGAATTGAATATTAACCTCTCAAAATAGTTGTGCTTGATGGGACCTATGATAATCCCACATATCTTCAAAAGCCTCAAAATCAGATTCTAATCCTTCCCACTACTTCAACCGACCTAATGGGTTTATGGCTTCGGAAAGAAAACCCCAAATGCCCCTTACTTACTCGGTACCACTGCGGCTTCTGCATCTCTTTGGACTCGCGTTGAGTGGTCAAGATAAGACAAGCTCGTAAAGCTGAAACAGCTCCTTCCCGGATGGCCTGCTTCGGATCCCACACAGCGACAAAGATGTTGTCAAAAAATGGCTGAACTTGCTGGAAGAAGAACGTGGGGACACTGATGGCCAACTCCCGCAAAACCAAGACCTGGGTAAAAAAAAAAGAGATTACCAATAACAGCACAAAACCAAGACCTGGGTAAAAAAAAAAGAGATTACCAATAACAGCAGCTTTATACATCAGTATTAAAGGTAAAGGTTTCCCTCGCACATATGTGCTAGTCATTCCCGATTCTAGGGGGCGGTGCTCATCTCCGTTTCAAAGCCAAAGAGCCAGCACTGTCGGAAGACATCTCCGTGGTCATGTGGCCGGCATGACTCAACGCCAAAGGTGCATGGAACGCTGTTACCTTCCTACCAAAAGTGGTCCCTATTTTTCTACTTGCATTTTTTACGTGCTTTCGAACTGCTAGGTTGGCAGAAGCTGGGACAAGGAACGGGAGCTCACCCCGTTACGCGGTGCCAAGGATTCGAACCACTGAACTGCCGACCTTTCGATTGACAAACTCAGCGTCTTAGCCACTGAGCCACCACGTCCCACATACATCAGCATTACACATTAGTTATATATAAAAGCATTAATGATGAATCAACCTTTTAAAAAACATCCATTTGTGACTTCACGGTGGATGTGGGTGGAATTAAAAGGAATAAAGTCAGTGTATTTCTCAGAAACTAGCCACCGAGTGCCAGAATCTCACAGGCAGCTTGATTCATAGCTATTCTTACCGCTGCATGTCTCCGTCCTTCGTTCCTGTCTGCACCCAGCCACTCCAGAGCCCGCTTCACTTCAAATTCCACATATTCTGCGGTGAAGGTATCACCGGCCATCGCAAGACGCCCAATAGCTTTGGAGGCCATCTCCATGACAACAGGGTCATTTGATGGAAGAAGGTTCCTTAGGTAGTTGGCGAACCTGCCAATGCGTGTGGCATTGCCTCCCTCCACGCCAATGAGGCTTGCTGAGGAAGAGAAAAAACACCAGCAAATACTTAAAAACGTGTCAGAGCTGCTTAAAGGACTAATATGGGTAATTCACTGGATACAGGTAGTCCTCAGCTTACGACCACAATTGAGCCCAGAATTTATGTTGCTAAGCGAGACGTTCGTTAAGTGAGTTTTGTCCCGTTTTACGAGTTTCCTTGCCACATTTGTTAAGTGAATCACCGCAGTTGGTAAATTAGTAACACGGTTGTTAAGTGAATCTGGTTTCCCCATTGACTTTGCTTGTCAGAAGGTCGCAAAAGATGACCCCGGGGAAACTACAACTGTCATAAATATGAACCAACTGTCAAGCATTCGAAAGTAAATCATGTGACCATGGGGAAGATACAACGGTCATAAGTGTGAAAAAAATGGTCCTAAGTCACTTTTTTCAATGCCGTTGTAACTTTGAACGGTCACTAAATGAACTGTTGTAAGTCGAGGACTAACTGTATTCCTGCTACTTTTGGGGGACACTTCACAAACAAGGGGCACAGATCTCTCCACCAATATTCTTTAGGCAATCTATCTGGCTACTGAGTGGTGCGGTGGCCTAGGGGTGGAGCTCTCGCCTCACAATCAGGAGGCTGCGAGTTCGATCCTAAGTAGAGGCCGATATTTCTCTCTCTCTGGGCACAATGAGAATATATCTGCTGAACAAAACTCCATATTGGTGACAGTAAGGGCATCCGGCCAGTAAAACACTCAGCTCCATTCAGTTGCCCAGGCTCCACCCCGATGCAAGGGATTACGGGGGTCTTTAAAAGAAGATGAATCTATCTGGCTACTCACCTATAGCCAAAATGCCTCCTTTCCTTTCATTTGCATCTGAACTCGAGACCAACTCGAAGATGTGATGATTCAGCTGATCGTAAAAACGTGTGGATTCTTCTTGGCTCATCTGTGCAGGAGGGGGGAAAAAGTGGGTGAAAATTACCCAAAACCTTGAAAATTACTCAAACCTTAATGAAAAAGGATGAAACAAAACACGTAAGAAATATCATCAGTGCTACGAAGGGTCTTCCCAACTCACCTCTCGAAGCTCCATGGTGACGTAATGCTGCAAATCCTTTGCAGCCTTCGCCCGGGTCTCTTCATTACGGCTCTTGAGGCCACCAGCAAATTGCTGGAGGATAATGACCGTCCCAGACATGGTGGCATTGAGTCTTCCTGGTTTTGCCGTCGGGGGAGAAGCAGACACAGCCAAATCTTATCCGGAAGCAACCTAGGAAGGAGAAGAGAAGAGAAACATTCAAATCAACCCATCTCCTCTACAGCACAGGTAACCCTCGACGTACGACCACAATTGAGCCCAAAAATTTATGTTGCTAAGCAAGACAGTGGTTAAGCGAGTTTTGCCCCCATTTTACGCCCTTCCTTGCCACAGTTGTTAAGTGAACCGCTGCAGTGGGTTAAGTTAGAAGCCATGCTTGTTAAGTGAATCTGGCTTCCCCGTTGATTTTGCTTGTCAGAAGGTCGCAAACGTGGGGGTGGGGGTGTTCCCGTGATCTCGGGACACAGCAACGGTCATAAATACGAATCGGTTGCCAAGCATCTAAATTTTGATCCCGGGGGAGGCCGCAAAGGACATAAACTGTGAAAAAAACGGGCGTAAGTCACGTCTTCCAATGCTGTTGGGAGCTTTGAACGGTCGCTAAAGGATCTGTTGTAAGTCGAGGACTACCTGTATTGGAGGAAACCAATTATCATCAGCCCTTGAGCTTGATTATTCCACAAAGGGATTCATCTTTTTTTTAAAAAAAACAAGATTTATTGGTTTTTTTCTTTTCTCCTCTCTCACCTTCACCCGCATCTTTCTTTTTTTTTTTTTTTTGAACAGAGTGTTGGTCGTTTCTTATCTTATACAATTAGTCAAATTCAAATACATTTTACTCAATTACGATTTTTGTCAATATCGTCTTCCCCCTTTTCCTTTTTTTTTTTTTTGGAATATACCTCAGTATTTCTATACTTGCATAAACACCTTCTTCATTTATCCCTACATTCTAACTTGACTATTTGTACATATTTGCCCTCTTTTATTCTTAAACCATTCATCCTTTTTCTTCATATATTTATATTTGTTTGTTCGGAGCTGCCTTTCTTCCACTTCATCTTCTTCTTATTTTTTTTAAATTGTACAGCGATCTTCCCCCTCAAACCTAACCTCTCCCTCTTCTCCTTCCAAATTTCTTTCTCCACCTTCTTTTTCTCTACTTCCCCTTCCCTTCTCCTCCTCTCTTCCTTCAACACCTTGGATAGTACAGTGGTCTAAAGCCCTGTTATTAACACCAGCTGCCTGCAATTATTGCAGGTTCGAATCTCACCAAGGCTCAAGGTTGACTCAGCCTTCCATCCTTTCTAAGGTGGGTAAATTGAGGACCCGGTTTGTGGGGGCAATAAGCTGACTTTGTATAAATATACAAAAGTATGAAGGCTATTGCTTAGCGCATTGTAAGCCGCCCTGAGTCTCCGGAGAAGGGCGGCATATAAATCAAATTTTAAAAAAAACACACTGGCATATACACACCCCAGCACCCTAAAAGTGGTGCTTTGTGGTCCCTGGCAAATTTACCTCAGGAAGGACTAGAAACTTGAGTAGGTGGAGCTGGCTAGGTATGACACCCCCCCACTGGGTGTCATTCCTAGCCAGCTCCACCTACTCAAGTTTCTAGTCCTGTGTAAGGGGGGGGGGGTTTACACACAGAGCTGGGAAATTGGGGGGGAGGGGGGCATGACTGAGGGGTGCCGTTCAAACTGGGAGGGGGAGGGGCCTAATAAGTGGGAGGGGCCTATCAAGAGACGAGAAGGGTTGAAGAACAAGTGGGCGGGGCCCGGGGAGTGGGCGGGGCAACCGCCTGAGGGGAGAAGCGAGGTCAATCGCCGCCGCCGCCTGAGGCACCAACATCCGCCTCAGAAGCTACAGTGGCGGTTTTTTTTCACAAGGCGCTGAGGGAGGGGGGATTCCTGACACTCACGACTCGGGCCTATCCTCCACCGGCTCCTCCGCCTCACTCCTCCATCTTCCCTCTTCGCGGCCCGCTCGACTCCGCCATCCTTTTTCTTGCCTCCACTTTTTTTTTTTTTTAATCCCGCCCTTTCTGGATCGCCGGCGAATCCGGCCAATCGTCTTGCCGGCACCCAAAGACGGACAAGGGCGCAGCCAATAGAAAGGGCGGGAAGGGAGAAATGACAGGAAGTTGTTTCCGCTCTCCTCGTCTTCCCCTCTAATGTTTTCCCTACGGTGCGGCCCTCCCGTGAGGGGAGGGCGTAAAAATTGGCCCAATCGGGAAAGAGGACGGGAAGATTGATACCTGGAGCGGACCAACAAGAGCGGGATAAAAAAAAAAGAGCGTTGGACGCCGAGTGAGGTCACGCTGCCAACGCTTCCGCCCAAATGGCAGTCGGGGCTAGGATTGCGCGTGCGCTAGGAGCCTTTCAAGCATCTCAATGGTTGATCGGGCGGCACAGAGCGACTCCCTTTTGCTTTTCAGACCACCCCTGTTTTTACCATAATTACCAGATTCAGGCGCACACAAAAATTTTTTTGTCCCCATTCACATTCATTGCTTCAGCTAAATGTAAAGAACGTGCATCACTAGTAAATCCTCCCTTCTCCTGGGATTGTGGTTGGCTCCCTAAGTGGCTCAGTGGCTAAGACACTGAGCTTGTCGATCAGAAAGGTCGGCGGTTCGAATCCCTAGTGCGTTGAGCAGGGGTGGTTGGACTGGATGACCTCCAAAAGTCCCTTCCAACTCTGTTACTGGAGAGAAGCAATCCTGGGATGAAGGAGAAACTTCCTACCAGTCAGGACCAAATTAACCAGTGGAACGGCTTGCCACCAGAAGATGTGGGTGCTCCATCACTGGAGGCTTTTAAGAAGAGACCGGAGAAACATTGTCTGAAATGGTATAGGACCTCCTGCCTGAGCAGGCAATTGGACCAGAAGACTTCCAAGGCCCCTTCCAGCTCTATTCTGATTGACTAAACTAAAATACCCCCAGTATCTCTAGGAAAGAGACAC
>WNWU01000078.1:250003-269379 GCA_012654045.1 Ptyas mucosa
AATGCAGTATTTCAGGCTAACTCTGCCCACTGCCAGCAGTTTGATCCTGACCAACTAACTCCAGGTTGATTCAGCCTCCCATTCTTCTGAGATCGGTCAAATGAAGACCCAGATTGTCAGGGGCAAGAGGCTGACTCTGTAAACCGCTTAGAGAGGGGCCGTAAAAGCACCGTGAAGCGGTATATAAGTTTAAGTGCGATGGCTATCTTCCTGCTATTTTTCCTCCGAAAAATACGGTAATATAAGACCTGGTCTTATTTTCAGGGAAAGACAGTACATTTTAGTCTCAAGACATCCTGATAGAAAGTTGGAGGATCAACCTACCACCTCGGTTGTCTTCTATTTATTGCTGGTGCTACCAGTTGCTGATTTCCTCATTAGTTAAGAATCACAACTTTAGTTCCTGATCGTATTGTCTTCCCGGATTCTTGTAGGTTTGCTCATCCGTATCGGTATGAACTGGAACATTTTTCAGTGCCAACAGAATTCCTCGAAAAACCTCAGGTCCAGGTGAGCGTTGGGCCAAGTCCTCCCACCTTCTTCCGGCTCCTTCTGGGCTCTGCAGCTGAAACTCTACGACGCTTCTTTCGTTTTTATTTTTATTTTTTTTTTCTTTCTCCGGCCAGATGTTCAGACCATTGGCGGAAACTCCCTGCCACTTCATTTCCACCTTGGAGGAGTTGGTGGACCTGAACGAGAAACTGGTGGGCTGCAAAGAGTTCGCTTTGGATTTGGAGGTGAGCCTTTCTTTTTTTTTTCCTTCTTTTTTTTCGGGGGGTGTGGCTTCTTTTTCTTTGATGCTTGCAAAATAAAAATAAAAATGAGAGGCTTGTGAGTTGAGACTCTCAAAAACAGAAATGCTGGCGGGATTTTAAACGGAGGAAGTGTTTTCAAAATGCTCCATTTCTCGTTAATTATTTTTTTCCCCTTTGCGGGGGGAAATCCCTGCTTTGGGAATGGTGTTAGTCTAAAAAGCAGGATATGTATGTATGTGTCGGCATCCCAATAAAAGCCCAGGACCGTTCCGTTTCTGGAAAGCTTTATGCCGTGATGGCGAACCTATGGCACGTGTGTCACAGGCGGCACGCATAGCCATAGCAGTGGGCACGTGAGCTCAGCTCCAGCGTGCATGCACGCACGCGCCGACCAGCTGATTTTCAAGTCTTCTGGGCCCACCAGAAGTAGGGAAATAGGCTGTTTCCCGCCTCCGGAGGGCCTGGGTGGGGGGTAGGGAAGGCCCGTTTTTCTTTCTCACCTGGCTCCGGGGCCTCTCTAGGAGTCTGGAGAGCGTGAAAACGGCCTTCCCCATCCCCTGGAGGTCCTCCAGAGGTGAAAACGGCCCGTTTAACAACTTCCGGTGGGACCGGAAGGCCTGTTTTTTGCTGTCCCCAGCCTCCAGGACCTCTCTAGGAGTCTGGGGAGGGTGAAAATGGCCTCTCCCCCCCCCCCCAAGGTCCTGCGGAGGCTGAAAACAGCCCGTTTAACAACTTCCGGTCCCACTGGAAGTTGTCAAATGGGCTGTTTTTGGTCTCCAGGGGATGGGGAAGGCTGTTTTCGCCCTCCCCAGACTCCTAGAGAGGCCCTGGAGCCAGGTGAGAAAGAAAAACAGGCCTACCGAGCCATTGTGTGCCAGGAGCGGGGGGGTTGTCACGCACGCATTTGCGGGGGTGGGGCGTATAGAATTTTGGGGGTGGGCACCCGTGCAAGAAAAAAAAAAAGTCCCTCCCCCCCCCCCCCCCTTCTGGCACGTGATTGCAAAAAGCTTAGCCATCCCTGGCTTAGTGTTTATTGAATACATGGCATAGTAATGTCAAGGTAAAACGAACTCTGAGATCATCAGGGTCTGAATTCATCGTATTAAAACAATGGTTTTCCCAGCCAAACCCCCCAGGCTTCCTCGTAGACCATGTAAACGAGTTCTCTTTGTTATGGGAACTATCTGCCTTCTTCTTCACACCTGTTAAGACGTCCTTGAAAGGTTTCCAGACTCTCACCGGCTTCAGTGGAACGGTAGAAGTTTCGTTTCTCTAGTTAACCCATTTGTAACCAACACCTCCCCGCTTTCCCCCTATTGACAAGTTGAAATGATGAGGCACGTACCTGCCAAAGTTTCACCTGTTCTCTTCTTACCTACGTTGTCGAGCGTAGGTACGTTATCTCATCACCTACTTCGTTTCTCTCCCGTAGCACCATTCCTATCGGAGTTTCTTGGGGCTGACTTGCCTGATGCAAATTTCTACCCGAACGGAAGACTTCATCATTGACCCGTTAGAGCTCCGCAGCGACCTGTACATCTTGAACGAAACTTTCACTGACCCTGCAATTGTCAAGGTGAAAGGAGAAGGCAGTTAGGGATGAGAGAAGGAGGCAGATTTGATGCAGACAGGTTCCCTCTCCAGTGCCGGATTTAAGGAGTTAATCAAACCTTTTCTGGGCTTCGTGGGAAGCTGCCACCGAGCCCACTGAGTTTTCCCAAAGGTGGCCAAAGATCAGGGTTGCAAAAATGGGGGAACTCATGCCCCACCCACCTACTCACCCCGCCCCCTGAACATCAAGCATCCCTTTCCTCTGATTATGCAACCATTCTGGATGTTGACTTTCCACATCAATTCCTCATCGGGGCGAGGAGAGGAGAAAGGTACTGAAATAGGTTGGAGGCTGCTGTCATGGCTGCATCTCTCCTATCCAAGCTTCATGAGCTGAGAGCCTGACATTAGCAACGGGGGGTGGAGAGTGGATTGGAATGTAAGGAAGAAGGGGGGGAACGGAAGCCCAGCTCAACCTTGTGAGAAGTACAGCCGGCCAACTAAGGAGATGCAGAACTGAGAACCTGTTTGCTAAATTACTACAGGTTATTACTGCTGACTGCCGGCTGCCTGCAGTTTGGCAGTTCGAGTCTCGCCAGGCTCAAGGTTGACTCAGCCTTCCATCCTTCCGAGGTGGGTCAAATGAGGACTCAGATTGTTGGGGGGGAGCAATAGGCTGACTCTGTAAAACCGCTTCGAGTGGGCTGTAAAAGCATGATGAAGCGGCATATAAGTCTTTAAGTACTATTGCAATTAAGCTTCAGTAAAGTAATGTCAATCATCCTGTTGGCGAATGCCGTAAAAGTAAGTCCTGGGATATTATTTTACCAAGAGTATATAACTTTACTGATAATTCCACATAGGCACAGGAGTAGCAAAGCCAGATCTGAAGTTTTCGCGCGAAAGCCAGCATAGGTCAAATCCCCTTTTTGCCCTGGGCCCTCCCCACGGTTCACTGCCCACCCGTCAATTGTTTTCATTTTGGTTTGGGAACATTCTGAGCACCTCGGAGTTTCCCCAGCGTTTGACCTTGGAGTGTTGGGACTGTCCCAGGCGCCCTGAGCTCACTTTCATTCCTCAATTCCCTCCCTTACATTCCAATACTTTCCCTCCTTGTTTATGTTGTCTGGTGGTGAGCAGGAGCCCATCGCAAGTCAGGCACGACAAGGACAGTCTTGGCAAAACCAAATGGCCAGATGGTCTTTCTTCGTGTTCGGACCTAGGCTTCCTTAGAAAGTATGAAGCAGAATCTTAGTCGCGCAAAACCATTTTTATTTCTACGACTGTAAATTACTTTTATTTACAGTCCGCAAGGCTTGATAAACAGTCTTTCAGAGGAAGGTTATCAACACCCACCTGTCTCAGGTGGAACGCTGCCAAGAGAGCTAATGTCCAGACGCAGGGCAAGGCCAAACTTGGCACAGAGTCACAAACAGAATTTTCAAATCTTTGAATCGGCCAGATGAACTAATTGCTTCCTGCAAAAGCTCACGTCCCGTTCGCTCTTCTTTTATGTCTTATGGGAGGGTCCAATCATCTCCAAGCCTTACTCCCAAGTCGACCCTGTTTCCTTAATTGTTCTTGTCGTCTGGCAGCTCTGCGCATGCTGGGAACAGGCTCCCGCTGTTGTTCTGCCTCGCTGCTGTCAGAGTCCGGAGGCTGCACATAAATATCAGATGGCCTTGGCCCCCTCTCTGCCTCCGATGCAGAGCCCTTGTCCGAGCTTTCCCCAGCCCCCAAGACTGGCCCAAGTTCCTCCCCAACCTCCTCACTGTCCGACTCTGCTGCCAGCTTTGCTGGCGGCCGGCAGGCTACAACACTTTGCTAGATGACTGAGTGGGACAGTTGACAGCTGCTGTCCGAACCAGGTAGTGGCTGAAGGCTGCGGAACCAATCAGGTCCCATCATTCCCCCATTTCTGGTGCAGCTGGGTTGAGGAGGAGCCCTTTGTCAGAATCTGGAGCGGGCAGTGGCTCAACAGGAAGCCAAGATGTGGCTTTTTAAGACTATGTTCTCTTGATGGGGTTCTGCAGGTCCTTCACGGCGCTGATTCAGATGTGGAATGGCTTCAGAGGGACTTTGGCCTCTATCTGGTGAACGTCTTCGACACCCACCAGGCGGCTCGGCTGCTCAATCTCGGACGCCACTCTCTGCATCACCTGCTGAAGCTCTATTGCGACGTGGATGCCAAGAAGCAGTATCAGCTGGCGGACTGGAGGATCCGGTAATATTTGTCCCTGTGGTTGTGGGAAGAGCAGGCTTTCCGGTGCAGGGTCCTCTCTTAATTCATTTAGTCACTTTGCTCTTTTTAGCTTAGAAAAAAGATGGTTGAGACTTTGGGAAAAAGAGCAGAGAAAAGCAACTAAGATGGTTAAGGGCCTGGAGACTAAAACGTATGAAGAACGGTTGCAGGAATTAACATATTTTTCAGAGTATAAGACCCCCCCCCCTCAAAAAAGGATGAAAATTTGGGTGCGTCTTATACAACAAATGTAGCCAAAAACATGAGGCACAGAGGAGGCGACGGTCTATGGCAATCCCTGCAGCCTGGAACAGCTGATTGGGAGTATTCCGGGAGGCCGATCCAGCCACCAATCAGCTGCTCGTGCTGAATCAGGCTGCAATAATGTGCTGAAGCTGACCTGGCTGTTCGCTATTTGCTGCAAGCACTGTCAGAGTTTGCAGGAGCAAGCAAAACACAAGCAGAGGAGAGGAGTTTCAGTTTTAGAGATCAGCACAGCATGCAGCTTTAGAACAATTGACCTAAGCCATGCCCAGGCTCCTTGCTGTCTCCTTCCTTGTTATTCATACAGCAAATACTGCTTCAGTATCCAAACAGTCTCACATATTTATGACCGTTTTTTTCATACTCAAGACCGTTGCAGCCTTCCCGCGATCAAAATTCAGATGTTTGGCAACTGAGTCATATTTATGTCGGTTGCAGGGTCCCGCGGGGGAGTTTACGTGATCCCCTTTTGCAGCCCTCTGACAAGCAAAGTCAAAAGGGAGAGGGAGGGGGGTCAGATTCACGGAACAATCTTGTTCCTAATTTAACGGCTGTAGTGATTCACCTTGTGGCAAGAACGGTTGTAAAACGGAACAAAATTCACTTTACTGTCTTGCTTGGACCACAGCTGGGACAATACGGATGGGCTCAAATGTGACACGAGTATTTCAGCAACAGGCCGGGAGTAGAAATATTTGAGAATCCATGTATGATCGTTGGGCCAACCCTGTTTTTCTCTGGCCTTGTTTTCTAGTCCGCTGCCGGAGGAAATGGTGTTTTATGCCCGTGAGGACACCCACTACTTGCTGTATATCTACGACAGAGTGAGGGAGGCACTCTGGGAAATGGCCAACGAGCAGCCCGCTCAACTCCAAGTGGTTTGGCAGCGAAGCCAGGGCATCTGCTTAAAGGTGAGGGTGGAGAAAGCAGAATTACCCTTTGGCTCAAACAGGGGAGAGAAGTTGTTGCATTTAAGCAGAGGTGTCAAACAGCGAAGGACCGGTCTGCAGGGCCTCTGCAAGCGCAAATGAAGCTTGGGATGGCCGTGTGCGGTCCTCCCGAGCTCCGTTTTCGCTAACAGAGGGTCGCAGGAGGCTGTCACAACTGAAAACGGAGCTTGCGAAGGCCACTGGCGGACCTCCCAAGCTCCATTTTTGCTGGCAGAGGCTGTCGCAGCCAAATCTGGAGCTTGGGAGCCTGTTTTTGCTGGCAGAGCACTTGGGCCACCACAGATGCCCCCGATACGAGTGACGTTCAGCTGACCACACCATCCTGGCCACACCACCCCAGCCCCTCCGAGATCAAACACAACCCTGAGGTGGCCCTCAATGAAATCGAGTTTCACACCCCTCCATTAGAGGAATATATATCTCTATATATAAAAATGGATGTGTATGTGTATGTATGTATGTACCAGCATAACTCTGGAACGCCTCGAGCAATTTTAACCAAACTTGACACACAGATGACTTACTATCTGAAAACAAACACTGGGGTGTAAGACCAATGTTCCTCCCCAGCCTCCTCATTGTCCGACTCCACTGCCAGCTCCGCAGGCTGCTGGCGGACCACAACACCTGAGGTGTGTGTTCGTGTGTGTGTGTTCCAGCATAACTCTGGAACGCCTGGGCTGTTAAGGAGAGCGAGTGCAGCATCCTAGAGCGGCAATTGTTTGTGATATCAGCTCCTTCGCAGCTTCCTCTGGAAAGCCAGCCATGACATTCGCCCTCCAGTGGACTAATGGGGAAGCGCCTGATGGATTTGGGGCAAAGTGCCAGGATCGTAGACAGGGCTGGAAAGAGGAGCGCATGGGAGGGGGAAGGGAGAGGGCAGGGATGATGGGCATGGGAGTAGGGGGAAGAAAGGCTTCTCTCAATGGCTCCCTGTCAGACAAAGTCTTTAACGTCTATAAATACATATATATATATGTCTTCTCAAGTTTTCGCGGGTGTGTGTATGTAAAAAGTTAAAATCTCGGGTGTTTTCCCGCGTCATTAACAGTCTGTTAGTTGAAATACTTAAAATCCTGGTTAAAGTCCGCAGCAGCGAACATAGAAAAGCGACAACTCCGATCTCGCAGCATACCCACAGCTTCTAAACTGAAAGTAGGGGCCCGATGATGACAGGTGAGAGAGCTTGTCGAAACGTTGCCAAAAAGAAAACCTTTAAAGCGTTGGTTACGATTTTAGCCAGAGTTTCAAAATGCCCTTACAAAGTGTTTTGTTGGGATTTTGAAGGATTTTAAACTGGGATTTTAACCAGGATTTTAAGCATTTCAACTAACAGACTTATAATGACGCGGGAAAACACCCGAGATCGTTTTCCAGAGGATTGGCTGGGTTGTGATTCAGTAGCCTGCTCTCTCGAGCGGAAAACCATGGATGTTTTCCCAGAACTAAATGTGTTTGATCTCTTCACAATTAGAAATATACCAAGCCCATCTTCACGGACGATTCGTACCTGGAACTTTATCGCAAGCAAAAAAAGCACCTGAACACCCAGCAACTCACAGCTTTCCGGCTGCTCTTCGCCTGGAGGGACAAGATGGCACGCCAAGAGGATGAGAGCACAGGGTGAGGAGGGGGGCATGCACCTGGGGGAGTGCATTGAATTAAGGGTGTGGGCATGTGCGGGCTCGACCCCCGCCATGCTCCCCCTCCCCACAGGGTCCCTTCCAACTCTGTGAATCTGAATCCGAATGGTCTTGACTTCTTCTGCAGATACATCCTTCCCAATCACATGTTGTTAAAGATAGCTGAGGAGCTACCCAAGTAAGTCTCTTGATTCTACAAGCAGGTATCTTGAGGGAGATGGCTTATGGTTGGAGACTGATGTTCTTCCCTTTGTAAGTAAAATAAAAAATAAAACGGTTCCTTCACCCAAACCTCCTCTTCCTGCTTGTCCGCCCCTTTAGAGAACCCCAGGGAATCGTTGCCTGCTGTAACCCAGTTCCGCCTCTGGTCCGCCAGCAGCTGAACGAAATGCATCTCCTCATATGCCAGGCTCGAGAAATGCCGCTGTTAAAGGTAAGGGATGAGCCTCCCACGTGAGCCCCTTTCGTTGAAGTAACGGAGCGGAGGGGCTGGCCGAAACGAAGAAAAATGTTTGGAAACCCTGCGTTTAAATTCTATCTAAATTCTGGGCCGTGGCATGTCAGAAACCGGCGAGCGAAGCCCCATCCGCGGGATGCAGGCAGCACGCGAAGCCACTCCCCTTCCGGTCCGTGGGAAAACCTCTCTCCACCGAACCGCTCCCTGGTGCCCCAAAACGTTGGGGAGCGTTGATCTAGATCAGTGTTGGTGAACCTTTTCGGCACTAAGTGCCGAAACGGGACCGTTCGTGCATGCACGTGCTGGAAACCAAAAGAGCAGCCACTCGGTGCGCATGTGCGCGCCCGGAAGATGATGTTCCGGGTTCCGGTGTGCAGCTGTCTTCGCACATATATGTGCACCAGAAACTGGAAAACCAGATTGCCAGTGTGCATGCATGCACAAGCATGCGCACCAGAGTTCGCATGGGGGGGGGAGGAGCTGACGTTGTTATGGCATGGACGGAAGATCCTGGAGCTCCAGGATCACCGCTGATATCCTCTTCGCTGGACGGTCCTTTTTGGACCTCACAGTCCTGTCGGGCGATGGCTGGTGTGCCTGGAGAGATGGCTCTGGGTGCCATTTCTGGCACGCGTGCCATAGGTTCACCATCACAGTCATCTAAGATGACTGTTTTTGTGCGCGGTTTCTCTGAGCAATGTTGATGGACATTTTACTGGGAAGGAGGGAGGAAGTGGGTGTTTCATACAGGCAATCGTTTTTTCCTTTGAATTATTTTCCAGGTCAGTTTCCTTATTATTATTAATTAATTAATTAATTAATTTATTTATTTATTGTCCCCTCTTAGTCAGAATGTGCAGTTGGCGTGAGAAGGAAAGAGCCTCTTCAGAATTTAGAGGTACGTATACCCTGAGCTTGTCGATCGAAAGGTCCGGCAGTTCAGCCGTTCGAATCCCTAGCGTCGCGTATAATGGGGGTGAGCTCCCGTGACTTGTCCCAGCTTCTGCCAACCTAGCAGTTCGAAAGCACGTAAAAAAAAAAAAGGCAAGTAGAAAAATAGGGACCACCTTTGGTGGGAAGGGAACAGCGTTTTCCGTGCGCCTTTGGCGTTGCGTCATGCCGGCCACATGACCACGGAGACGTCTTCGGACAGCGCTGGCTTCTTCGGCTTTGAAACAGAGATGAGCTCTGCCTCCTAGAGTCGGGAACGACTAGCACATATGTGCGAGGGGAACCTTTACCTTTAACCAATTTTTGATCTCCATTTCCCATTTCCATTCAATGTTGATGTGAACTTTGTGCAACTGAAGGACATTTCAGATAAATTCCGGGGTGGCCCAGCCTTCTTCTGGCTCTCCTTCAGCAAGCTTCCAGATGTTATGGGATTGCCTTCTTTCCCATTATTCCATAACTTGATTTGGGGGTTCCCTCACAAACGTCCAGGCGATTAGGAAACTAATTGTGTTGACTCCATGTAAGCTCCTTTGAATTTAAGATTGCGTTGGTTGCAGTTTTCAGTCATTTTAATTGGGGCCTCTTGCCTTGAGGTCCAGGAGGATAACAAAATTAAAATGCCCCACAGAAGCCTGATTTTTTTTTTTAATGCCTTTGGTATTTCTAGATTTGCCTCTTCTTTAATCTGAGGCCTTCCAAAGTTTGGATAATTTCAGCTCCCAGAATCTCTTAACTACCATTTTTTAAAAACTTATTGTTCCTTTGTTTCTTTTGAGAGCTTATTCAATGTCTAGTACGTATGTCCAGCCTAGTGAAAATAGGGACTAGGGAGGACATGACTGCGTGCTCCATTATTTGAGGGGCTGCCACAGAGAAGAGGGTGGGGGGGGAGGGTCAACTTATTCTCCAAAGCACCTGAAGGCAGGACAAGAAGCAACGGATGGAAACTAATCCATTTAATCCATTTAATTTATCGCATTTCTATGCCGCCCAACTCCCAAGGGACTCTGGGCGGCTTACAACAAAAATAACGCGAACGTTATTAAAAAAAACATTGCAAAAATTATTTAAAAACATTTATAAAACATTAAAAGGCATTAAAAAGCCCATGCACACCATTCATGGCCGGATCTCGCAAGATCGCAACAGCGAGATCAACGGCCCTAAGCCTGCCGGAAAAGCCAGGTCTTCACTGCTTTCCGGAAGGCAATAGGGTGGGGGTAGTCCGGATCTCAGGAGGTAACTGGTTCCAGAGAGCTGGGGCAGCCACAGAGAAGGCCCTTCCCCGGGGACCCGCCAGCCGGCATTGTTTAGCTGATGGGACTCAGAGGAGACCAACTCTGTAGGATCTTACCGTCGTTGGGAGCTATGCGGTAGAAGGCGGTCTCGAAGATAGCCTGGCCCTGAGCCATGTAGGGCTTTAAAGGTAATAACCAACACCTTGAATTGTGCCCGGAGACCAATAGGGAGCCAGTGCAACTCGCGGAGAATGTGTGTAATGTGGGTGTATCTAGGTGCATCCACGACAGCTCACGCGGCTGCATTCTGGACCAACTGTAGTCTCCGAACACTTTTCAAGGATAGCCCCACGTAGAGCGCGGATTTAGAAATAAGGAAACATTTCCTGATAGAATAATAAATCAGTGGAATTGCTTGCTTTCAGTTGTGGGTGCTCCATCACTGGAGGCTTTTAAGAAGAGACTGGGCAGCGGTTTGGGGTCTCTTGCTTGTTCAGGGGGAGGTTGGACTAGAAGACCTCCAAGGTCCCTTCCAACTGTTATTCTCTGTTTTGGTTTTGACAGAAGCCAGAAAACTTGCTGTTCGGGCCTCATGACAGCTCCCACAGTGCCCAGGATGAGAAACTCAACTATTTGGATCACGGTAAATTCTGGAAAGGTGGAGGGAGGAAACATCTCTAGCCCATAAAGGGGGTCAGATCATGACCACGCATGGATGCAAAGCCCCCTATTTTTTTTCCCTGTGGTCTCACCTTTCTCTCTCTCCCACCGCCTCCCAAAATTAGCCAATTGTATATCATCTTAAAGGGACGCGGTGGCTCAGTATCTAAGACGCTGAGTTTGTAGATCGAAAGGTCGGCAATTCAGTGGTTCGAGTCCCTGGTGCCGTGTCACGGGGTGAGCTCCCGTGACTTGTCCCAGCTTCTGCCAACCTAGCAGTTCGAAAGCACTTTAAAAAAAATGCAAGTAGAAAAACAGGGATCACCTTTGGTGGGAAGGGAACAGCGTTCTGTGCGCCTTTGGCGTTGAGTCACGCCGGCCATGTGACCACGGAGACTTCTTGGGACAGTGCTGGCTCTCCGGCTTTGAAACGGAGATGAGCACCGCCCCCTAGAGTCAGGAACGACTAGCACGTATGTGCGAAGGGAACCTTTACTTTTACTTACCTTTATATCATCTTCCCCCAAACTCCGATCAAAAGTGTGGCGATTTAAAAAAAGCTGGAGTGGGGAATCGTGGATAAAGATTCCTGGGAGAACGAGAGATGGTTTTTCTTAAAAAAAAATAATTATTATTTTTTTAAAAGTAAATTATTATTATTATTGCCTAATTTTCTTTTTCTTCTTTTCTTTCCTGAAGGTCCTGGACTGCCTTTGGAGCACGCAAGTCTCTTTTCTGAAGTGGAGCCTCAGTCAGAGCAGAGGGGCCGGTCCCCGCTGTGTCTCCGGTTAAGAGCTAGCATCAGTGTTTTTAACGTGAGTTTTGGGCAAGCGGAGAAGGATTTTGTCTGCGGGGGGGAGAGGAGAGGGAAGGGGCTGGATCAAATCATCAGGATTGGCAGTAGACTTATATACCACTTCACCGTGTTTTACAGCCCTCTCTAAGCGGTTTACAGAGTCAGCCTTTTGCCCCCAACAATCCGGCTCCTCATTTTACCCACCTTGGAAGGATGGAAGGCTGAGTCAATCTTGAGCCAGTCAGTCAGGATCGAACTGCTGGCAGTGGGCAGAATTAGCCTGCAATACTGCATTCTAACAGGAAGGAAGGAAGGAAGGAAGGAAGGAAGGAAGGAAGGAAGGAAGGAAGGGTATTTGTAGGTCAGGGTTGACATGAGGAGTCCTTGGTGTTCTCTGAGCCTGGTGATTTTCTTACGTTTCATTACCCAATCTAGGTAACATCATCAGTGCTAATACGGAAGGAAGGAAGGGAAGGGAGGGAAGGAAGGAGTAGCAGCAATAGCACTTAGACTTATATACCACTTCACAGTGCTTTACAGCCCTCTCTAAGCAGTTTACAGAGTCAGCCTCTTGCCCCCAACAATCCGGGTCCTCATTTTACCCACCTCGGAAGGATGGAAGGCTGAGTCAACCTTGAGCCTGCTGAGACTCGAACTGCTGAATTGCAGGCAGCCGGCAGGCAGCAGAAGCAGCCTGCCGTACTGCACTCTAACCACTGCGCCACCGCGGCTCATAAAACAGGTTAGGCCTGATGACAACTTCCCCTGCTGTTCCCACAGGAGCCCGAAGAGGACGAAAAAGGCAGGAACTTAACGGTGGCCCAGCAGAAAGCTCAACATATCATGGAGTCGTTCGAGAACCCGTTTCGAATGGTAAAAATCACTCCTCCCCCCCCCTTTCCGGGCTGTTACTATTTGCCATTTAAATATGACGGAAATAGATCCCTTCATCCAGGGGTCCTCAACCTCTGGTCCGTCGTCTGGCACCGGGCTGCGGCATGTCAGAAACCGGGCGGCGCAAACAAGCGAAGCCGCATCTGCGGGATGCAGGCAACACGCGAAACGGCGTCTACCTCCGATCTGTGGAAAAATCTCTCTCCGTGGAACAGTCCTCCGGTGCCCAAAAGATTGAGAGTCGCTGCCTTAACTGATAACTCAGCCCGTAGATGTGTCCACAGACTCTTGCCTTAACTAAGGTGTCCCCGGTTTGTTTGTTTTGTTTTTACTTCCCTTAGTATTTGCCAGCAGAGCTCAATCCGGTTCACATCTCTCAGGCTGCCAAGTCGGACCCGTCCTCAAAAATCTACGAGGTGAGAACATTTTCATAAAACCAATGACCAGTTTGTCACGACGAGAAGCTTCCTGGACTTTCCAGTGGCCTTCTGTCCCTTCTCTGCCCTAAGAGGAAGCCAGGGTTGATCTTGGCCACCGGGAGGATGGCTTCTCAAAGGCAGCGTCGTGTCTTTCAGATCAGTAAGCGGTGGAAGCTCCTCAGCCAGGCCCAGCTCCAGGCGGGAGCCAAGAAAGAATCTGCAAAGCAGAAACTTCAGGCAGGTGAGGCCAAGTGGCTTGGTTGGTGGGCGGTTCATAGAAATGTGAGTCTAAAAAGCATCTTCGGTGCTTCTTCTGATGGAGGGTCCCCCTGAGGGGCAGGACAGAAGTCCTACCTCATAGGGGTAGCAATCTAGAACAGCGGTCCCGGACTTTGTGGCTTCGTGGCCCAGCTGGGATGGGGAGATAGGGGAACTAAGATGGGCGAGCAACTCAACTTGTGTTGTGGGCTGCCAGCGGATCTGGCAGCAGATTCGGACAGTGAGGAGGTTGGGGAGGAACATGGGCCAGTCCTGGAGTCTGGGGAAGGTCTGATGAGGGCTCTGCGTCAGAGGCAGAGAGAGGGCCAGGGCCCTCTGACAGTTATCAGCTGCCTTCGGAGTCGGACATCAGTGAGGCAGAGGAATAGCTGGAGCCTGTTCCCAGTGTGCGCATGCGCAGAGTGGCCAGACAAAGGGAACAGCTAAAGAACAAGGGTCGACTTGGGAATAAGGCCACAGGTCGACGATGAATGGTCCCTCCCAGAGGGAATAAAAGAGGAACGACAGGGGAGTGGAGTTTGCAGGAGACAATTAGTTCATTCCTGCATTCTTGCCAATGAAAGATAGCGGCCTGGCCACTCTCCAAGCCTGATAAAGGTCGGTAATTGTGAACTACCTTGAAAGACTGTGGGAGAGGAAAGACTTTTGCTGGAGAGGAAGTCACTGTAAATTAAATAAAAGGGGTTTATCGGGGCGAGGACTTGGCTTCGTGCTGCTGGGGAAGCCTAGGTCGGAACAACTTGCACGAGCAGCAGGCCAGCACATATGCATGTGAGTGCCCACCGGCCCGCCACTCGTACAAGTTGAGCTGTGTTATATGCGCTCCAGCCAGCTACTTGTGAGGCCCAATTCCGAATAGGCCAGAGCCCGGGGTTTGGGGACCCCGATCTAGAATAGGTAAGTGAGCATCAATGCTCGTCTTACTTGAAGAGTAAATGCTGCAGTCAAACCAAGCGGTAGGCAGTTGCTTCCTTTTTTCTTTTTTAAGTTTTTTTTATTTTTTAGACAAACATTTAATAAATCAGTCATTCCTTCCATGTGACATCTCGGTGTTGTCTCCAAAACTACTTCTTTTTGTTGTTTCTTCTATCTTCATTCTCGCCAAGTCCATTGCAACAGTTCATGGCTAACACAATATTCTAATTGTAGCATTTTTTTATACATAACTATTCATTTACTTATTTATATCTCTTTTGTAACCAATGGTAAAATTGATTCCGTCTCTTAAAAGCGTTCTGAATCTTCTCTTTCTTTAATCATCAAAGTCAATCTCTTCATTTCTGCACGGTCTACAATTTTTTTTTAATTGCTTCTCCTTCCAAAGGTATTTTCTCTGCTTTCCAATTTTGTGCGTAAACAATCCTTGCAGCTGTTATTACATGTATACTCAAATAAACATTTTCTTTACTAATTTTTTTCTGGGAGGATACCCGGTAGGAACAGCTCTGGTTTTGGCAGTTCCTTCCTGTGGGGTGGGGAGGATGGGGGGGGGGGGGAAGCTTTGCGTTAGTGATCCGTTTCCACCAAAGCTGAGTGAAATGATCGTGAGCGGTGATCCAGCAAAGCTCCCTGTGTCCAGATTTGTTTGGCCGAGGCTTGAATCTCTCCGTCCTTTCCTTTCCTTCCTTCCTTCCTTTCCTTCTCAGCCTCCGCTCCCCAGGCAGCCCCGAAGGGTGCAGAGAAGGAGCCCGGGATCAAAGACACGGAGGCCGTCTCTGTTCGCCAGTTAGCCACGGTGAGTGTCAACGCTGGGGGAGATCTAGAGCGGCGAAAGGATCCGAAACCTGTTGATCCTTTGTGGGAAGACTCTTCCCCAGCATGGATCTTGTTTATTATTATTGTTTATTTGTTCAATTTATATGCCGCCCTTCTCCGGAGACTCAGGGCGGCTTACAATGCATTAAGGAATAGCCTTCATGCTTTTGTACATACCTGCTTAGTAGGGCTTTTGGCACCCCCTAAGCGGTGTTCTTTTTTATACAAAGTCAGCTTATTGCCCCCCACAATCCGGGTCCTCATTTTACCTACCTCCAAAGGATGGAAGTCTGAGTCAACCTTGAGCCCGGTGAGATTCAAACTTGCAGTAATTGCAAGCAGCTGGTGCTACTTAACAGCACTTTTGTCTGCTGCACCACCAAGGCTCTTGCGTGTTACATGTAACTTATGTTACAGTCGGAAGCAGCTGCAGTCGCGTTCCAGCTTCTGTTTTGGAAGTTGGGGACGAGATTTTGTCCTGCCTCCTTGGAAACCATGCGGAGATCTTTATGCCTTCCTTGGTTGTGTTTCCAGCAAGAACACGCCACCCCAAAGCGGGAGGCAGAAGACCAGAATCCTGCGACGGAGACCCCCAAGAGGAAAAAGGCCAAGCCTCAAACTCCCCAGCCTGAAGCAGACGCTGCCGCCAGCCAATTCACGCCCTTCGACTACAGCAAATCCGATTTCCGAGTCTTCGCCGGTAAAAATAAAATTTAAAAAATCGCCCTTTGCTTCTTCAAAGGGACGCGGTGGCTCAGCGGCTGAGCTTGTCAATCGAAAGGTCGGCAGTTCAGAGGTTCGAATCCCTAGTGCCGCGTAATGGGGTGAGCTCCTGTGACTCGTCCCAGCTTCTGCCAACCTAGCAGTTCGAAAGCCCCGTAAAAAATGCAAGTAGAAAAAATAGCGACCCCCTTTGGTGGGAAGAGCGTTCCGTGCGCCTTTGGCGTTAAGTCATGCCGGCCACGTGACCATAGAGACGTCTTCGGACAAGCATTGGCTTTTCGGCTTTGAAACGGAGATGAGCACCGCCCCCTAGAGTCGGGAACAACTAGCACATATGTTCGAGGGGAACCTTTACCTTTACCTTTTACCATGCTTCTTCAGCTACTGCCAAATTGTGCTTTGGTTGCTGAACTCCAAGCAACTTTGGTATTTTTTTTCTTGTCTTCTGTTACTTTTTGGACTTGGTAGCTAGGCCCCGACATCCCTTCCTAAGAATATCCCTTTCGGTTTTTCCTTTCTTTTCAGGGAGTAGCAAATCCAAGCCGCCACGTCAGTTTAATCCCACCATCCAGGCCTCTGGCAACAAGGTATGTATTTTATCCTTCCACTTTTTAATTATTTTTTATAAATAACTCAAGGCAGCGAACGTACATCCGTCTTCCTGCCTCTTCCTGTTTTCCCCACAATGTTCTGCCCCAGCTCCGGATTCTCAAGGATTGCGACACACACCAACGGTCCTTTACAAAGTTATAACGTACCAAGAATAAACAAAAGTCCAGCAAAGGTTGGCAACTGGCCCAGAAAACAAGATACGATAAGACACTCACTCTCCGAAATGCTCTGTAATAATTACACGTTGTTTCCAGCAAGAAATTACTAACTGCGTGCGACTTAAATAGGCTAAGGGAGTGGGCTCATTATTGCTATGGAAGGAAAAATTGAATTATCAAGAGTTTCAATCAGACCATTCATCCTTTTTTTCCCCCCGTTCTCTTTTCTCCCTCCCCATTCCCTGCCCCCTCCCACCCCCCCAAAAAAAACAACCTCCAGAAATTTTCAGGAGCCAGCAAATCACAGCAGGCAGCAGGAACGAAAAGCATGTCTTTCACAGCTGGAAAATCCAACAGGTAGGTACAGTTATAACAAATAAACACACACACACACACACACACACACACACATATACACAAAGCTATGGTGGCACACAGAGCTGCCTTCCCCCACCCCACCCCGGAGGCCCTCTAGAGCCTGGGTCGTTTGCCCACCGGAAGTTGGCAAACAACCCGTTTCTGGCCTCCGGGGGAGGGAGCGTTTTCGCCCTCCTCAGGCTCCTAGAAAGGCTCTGGAGCCTGGGGAGAGCAAAAAACGGGCCTTCCGGTCCCACCAGAAGTTGGCAAACAGGCCGTTTCCGCCCCCTCTGTGTGTGTGGGGGGGGGGGGAGGCCGTTTTCGCCCTCCTCAGGCTCCTAGAAAGGCTCTTGAGAATGGGGAGAGCAAAAAACGGGCCTTCCGGTCCCACCTGAAGTTGGCAAACAGGCAGTTTCCGGTCTCCGTATGTGTGTGTGTGTGTGGGGGGGCGTTTTTGCCCTCCTCAGGCTCCTAGAAAGGCTCTGGAGCCTGGGGAGGGCGAAAAATGGGCCTTCCGGTCCCACCTGAAGTTGGCAAACAGGCCGTTTCTGGCCTCTGGGATGTGTGTGTGGGGCGGGGGAGGCCGTTTTCACCCTCCTCAGGCTCCTAGAAAGGCTCTGGAGCCCGGGGAGGGCGAAAAACAGGCCTACCGGTCCAAAAGCAGGGGGGCGGGGCGCATAGAATTATGGGTGTGGGCATGCATGCGCGCAACACACGAGTGACCCCCGCTTTTGGCACACGATGGCAAAAAGGTTAGCCATCACTGTTCTAGTCCATAATACATCATGCCACTATTCGGCGAATAGTGAAGTGAAATTGGGAATGTTGGGCAATTCCTGATGTTCAAATCGTTCCTCCTCTCTCTTCCTAAACCTTTTTCTCCTCCTCACGCAGGGGTTTTCGGCACAACTGGCCGAAAAGATAACACAGACGGAGGAAGTTCTTGGAAGACGCGAGAATCGAAGGAAAAAAAAAAAACTCCTGCCACTTTTTGTACGGATAACCTGTTTTCGATGTTTTGTTTTGTTTTTAAAAAAAACAATTAAAATGCTTTTCTTTCACCCCTGAAAAGGAAAGGAAGGCAAGTTTAAATTAAGCAATGGTTCATTGGCTCTTTTCTTCTCTTGCTTCTTTATGCACTGCGCGGTTATTATAAATGAGCTTTATTCAAGTTAACAGTCAAGTCTATTTACCTAACGGGAAAGGGAAAGGAAAATCCAACATATAAACGGGTTAAGATGGTTCCAGAGTTTCTGAGCAGGTGCAGAGCGCAACTGCCTCTTAAATATTGATAAAAAGTGCTCCCCAATGGACACCTGACCCTAAAAGAGTCGGTATTAAACTAACTGGCACTCCCCACTGACCTCCAAAAGGTAATGAGTGAAGGCCTGGCTAGTTATGAATGGGATACCACCAGGTGATCCCATGGCCAACCTCTCAGAAGGCAAGAAAGGCACTCACAGCAGCTAATGGAGTCGTACGCAGGTAGTCCTCGACTTACAACCATCACGGAGCCCAAAGTTGCTGTTGAGAAATGCGCTAAGTGAGTTTTGCTCCATTTTACGACCTTGCCACAAGTCGTTAAGGGAATCACTGCAGTCGGTAAGTTAGGAACCCTGTTGTTGTGAATGCGGCCTGCCCCATTGACTTTGCTTTTATATATATATATATATATATATATATATATATATATATATATATATATTAGTTTATAATATAAAACACAACAATACAAAAGAATAGGAAAAAGGGAAGGGAAAAGCGTAGGAAAATGAAAGAAAAGATGTTGAATTCTGACTCTGTTTGGTACAGTAGAATAAGATAACATCAAACCTCAGCTTTTTACTTTTAAGGTAAAGGTAAAAAGGGTCCCCTCGCACATATGTGCTAGTCGTTCCCGACTCTAGGGGGCGGTGCTCTCCGTTTCAAAGCCAAAGAACCAGCGCTGTCTGAAGACGTCTCCGTGGTCATGTGGCCGGCATGACTCAACGCCAAAGGCGCACGGAACGCTGTTCCCTTCCCACCAAAGGGGGTCCCTATTTTTCTACTTGCATTTTTTTTTACGTGCTTTCGAACTTCTAGGTTGGCAGAAGCTGGGACAAGTCACGGGAGCTCACCCTGTTCCGCAGCGCTAGGGATTCCAACCACTGAACTGCCAACCATTCGATTGACAAGCTCAGCGTTTTAGCCACTGAGCCACTGCGTCCCTAGGATGGGATAAGATAGGATAGTATTAGTATAGTGTAGTATTAGTATTAACATAGTATAGTATAAGTATTTTAGCATAGTATTAGTATAAGTATTAGTATAGTATAAGTATTAGTATAAGTATTATATAGTGTAGTATAGTGTAAGTATTAGTATAGTATTAGTATAGGTATTAGTATAGTATAAGTATAGTATAAGTATTAGTATAGTATAAGTATTAGTATAGTGTATTAGTATAGTATAAGTATAGTGTAGTATAGTATTAGTATTGTGTATTAGTGTAGTATAAGTATAGTTTAGTATAAGTATAGTATTAGTATTGTGAATTAGTATAAGTATAGTTTAGTATACTATAGTATAAGTATTAGTATAGTATTAGTATTGTGTATTAGTATAGTATAGTTTAGTATAGTATATAGTATAAGTATTAGTATAGTATTAGTATTGTGTATTAGTATAGT
>WNWU01000078.1:291835-307300 GCA_012654045.1 Ptyas mucosa
CTCCAAACTACTCAAAATTTCCGCTACCGGTTCTCCAAACTACTCAAAATTTCCACTACTGGTTCTCCGAACTACTCAATATTTCCGCTACCGGTTCTCCGAACTACTCAAAATTTCCGCTACCGGTTCTCCGAACTACTCAAAATTTCCGCTACCGGTTCTCCAGAACCTGTCAGAACCTGCTGGATTTCACCCCTGCATCAACCGTTGTCCTTACTGGGGAAGTCACATCCAGATATTCCTTTCGTCATTTGTTGTTTCTATATTTCCCCAGCTAATCTTACATCTGTTCCTAGAGGGCTGTAAGGTGGACTCATTATGGAGCAGTACATGGGATGCAGTTCACCCAACGGTCCATAAAACGAGCACAGCACGTACCCGAGTTTGTATTCTGAAATTGCATTTGGTTCTAGTCCAGGAAGAGGTGGAGGGTCGGCCAATGGAGCGTAGCCAAGACTACATAAGGAGCGGCCCTTGCCCCCTGCACATGTTCTGCTTGAGCCGGCATTTTCCACTCTCCTGAGAGATTCCAGATCTTCCTATCTGCCATGAAGTTACTGCCTTTACTCCTAGGAGTAGCCTTCTTGGTCCTGATGATGGAAACTGGGGGGACAGAGGGCAAATCCAAAAGTAAAGCTGATGAAAATGACAATGATGAAGAGAAGGTAGGTAAATAGACTGACATTTCGAGTAGTCCTCAATGTATAACAATACATTTAGTGACCGTTCAAAGTTACAACGGCACTGGAAAAAAGTGTCTTACAGCTGTTTTTCACACTTATGACCCTTACAGTGTCCCCATGGTGACACGATCAACCTTTGGATTCTTGGCAACTGTCTCGTACTGTATATATGACAGTCATTTTTTGCAACCTTCTGTCAAGCAAAATCAATGGGGAAACCAGATTCACTTCACAACCATATTACTACCGTATTTTTCGGAGTATCAGACGCACCTTTTTTTTCCCTTTAAAAGGGGGGTGAAAATTTAGGTGTGTCTTATACACCGAATGTAGCCCCGCCCACTCACTGGCCCCCACCCTTTGGCCTCTCCAATTTACCTCCTTGCAAGCAAACCGCAAGGAAAAACAGCTCCTTTCAGCCTCAGCACAGCCCTAATTAACACAAGTTGATTGGATCGGCCTCCCTACTCTCAGCTGATTTGCCCTCAGCTGTTTTGCGCAGGGCTCTGCTGCTTGCTGCAAAGAGGTAAATTGCTGGAGCAGGTTTCTCCCCCCCATTTTGCTAATCAAGCTATGCTGAAAACGAAACTGAAAGTAAAGCAGGCTGTTTGCTGCAACGAGGCAAAATTGCTCAGAGGCAGAGGGAGATTTCTTTTTCTTCTTTTCCTCACCAAAAAAGGTAGGTGCGTCTTATACTCCGGTGTGTCTTATACTCCAGAAAATATGGTAATTTAACAACTGCCGTGAGTCAGTTAACAAATGTGGCAAGAAACTTAACAAATTTCTCACTTAACAACATACATTTGGGGCTCAATTGTGGTCGTAAATTGAGGAATAGCTGTATTCTTTCTTCGTTGAGTTCATGGGTCTATGTCTTTCTGTGTGCTTTACGGCCTTCTCTAAGCAGTTTACAGAGTCAGCCTCTTGCCCCCAACAATCTGGATCCTCGTTTTACCCACCTTGGAAGGACAGAAGGCTGAGTCAGCCTTGAGCCCGGTGAGATTCGAACTGCCGAATTGCAGGCAGTCGGCAGGTAGCAGAAGTAGCCTGCAGTACTGCACTCTGACCACCGAGTCATGATCCACAAAACAGGGATAATTTAATTCCATACACTTCAGGATTAACTGAGCTGACCGGAACACTTTTCACAAGAGAATTTCCTTTCCAGGCTAAGCCCTTCAACTTCCCTAATGCAGGAGTGAAATCCAGCAGGTTCTGACAGGTTCTGGCGAACCGGTAGCAGAAATTTTGAGCAGTTCGGAGAGACCAGCAAATACCACCTCTGGCTGGCTCCAGAGTGGGGCGGGAATGGAGATTTTGCAGTATCCTTCCTCTGCCACGCCCACCAAGCCACACCACACCCACCAAGCAGTGGTGAAATGTAAAATTTGTGATTACCGGTTCTATGGGCGTGGCTTGGTGGTGGGGGTAATGTGACTGGGTGGGCGTGGCTAACTTTAAAAAAAAAAACTTTTAAAACCATTTTTCTACAACCTCTTCGGCGGAAGAGGTTGTAAAAAAATGCTTTTAAAAGCCTGACGATCCCAGCTGAGCTGCACGATCATCAGAGGCTTTTTTTTTTACTTTGAAAAGCATTTTTTCAGCCGAAGAGGTTGTAGAAAAAATGCTTTTAAATTTAAAAAAAAAAAACACCTCTGATGATTGCGCGGCTCAGCTAGGTATGGGGGGGGGCACAGATTTTTGCTACCGGTTCTCCGAACTACCCGCTGCCATCGCTACCGGATCGGGCGATCCGGTCTGAACCGGGAGCATTTCACCCCTGCCACCAAGCCACGGCCACAGAACCGGTAGTAAAAAAAAAAATGTGGATTTCACCACTGCCCTAATGGAATCATAATAATAATATCCCTGGCCATCTCCTGCCTAGAAATACCAGGAAGTTATATCAGGATGGTCAAAGACATCAATAAAACTTAGTTCTTCCCTTCCAGAGAAATAAAAGGATTTGTTCGTGGGGTTTTTTTTTTCCTTTATTTTAAAACAAGTAAAGTGGGCGATGGCATTTTTTTTCTCCCCCCCCAATCTGTTTTACATTGAAGCAAAAAGATGTGACTTAATTACATATTATTTCTTGTGTATTGGTCTATTTCAAAGAGAGAAATCTAGCAGGAAAGTTAACCTGAAAGGTTTTGAAATGTAAGAAGGCAGCAAGATATAATTCTAACACCTGCTTTTTCCCATTAAAAGCCTAGAAGCCTATGGAGCAAAATTAAAGATCTTGCGGGTGCTACTAAGAACTATGGAAAAAAGACATTGCTTAAAGGCGCCAAATGGGTTACTGACCACATTTGAGAACCCGTAAAAATCGACCGATCAGCCTGACGATGGGACGTAGGATGCTGCCTTTCCCACACACGACTCTTCTCATGGATTGCGATGCCAGCTTTGTTTTCCCACACGATCTGGGGATCTTAAATGAGGAAAATGGGATTACCCCCCCCCTTTTGTGTGTGTGTGTGTGTGATTTTCCTAAACAAAAAAACCAACCAACCAACCGACAATAAAGCATGCTTCGTAGAATCTTAAAAGCATCGACGTCGTGTCTTCTTTCGTTTTCTTTTTTTCCTCGCCTTATTTCATTCTCTTGGATTGTTTCGGCTTTTTTTAGTGTCAGCTGGCCAGCGTCATTTGGAGTGAAATGGCCTCTAAATTGTGAGGGGAGAATGACGCCACCACCCACCACCATCCCTGCTGGGCCTCCCAGAAGGCCTTCAAACCTGCTTTTGCCATGGGGCCTGGGGACCCCACGGAAGTGCAGAGCCTATTAAATGGCTGTGTGTGTCTGTGTGTGTCTGTGTGTGTATGGAACTGCAGAGCCTATTGAATGGTGGTTTTGGGAGGAAATGGGGATTTTGCAGCATCCTTCCCCTGGAGTGGGGACGGAATGGAGAGTTTACAGTATCCTTCCCCTGCCACGCCCAACAAGCCACTCCCACAGAACCGGTAGTAAAAAATTTTTGAAACCCACCACTGTTCCACAACTCAGGAAGCTCAAACTGCCCAAAGAGCTGCTGATCCAGTCCTACAGAGGAACTACTGAGTCTGTCATCTTCACCTCCATAACTGTCTGGTTTGGTTCTGCAACCCAACAAGACAGACACAGACTTCAGAGGATAATTGGAACTGCAGAAAAAACAATGGCTACCAACCTGCCTTCCATTGAGAATCTATATACTGCATGAGTCAAAAAGAGGGCTGTGAAAATATTTACAGACCCCTCGCATCCTGGACATAAACCGTTTCAACTCCTACCCTCAAAACGACACTATAGGGCACTGCACACCAGAACAACTAGACACAAGGACAGGTTTTTCCCCGCACGCCATCCCTCTGCTAAACAAAGAATTCCCTCAACACTGTCAAACTATTTATTAAGTCTGCACTACTATTCATCTTCTCATCATTCCTATCACCCATCTCCTCCCACTTATGATGGTATGACTGTAATCTTGTTGCTGGCATCTTTACGATTTATATTGACTGTTTCCTAATATGATTTGATTGCTTATTTGTACTCTATGACTATCATGAAGTGTTGTACCTTATGATTCTTGACGAATGTATCTTTTCTTTTATGTTCACTGAGAGCGTATGCACCAAAGACAAATTTCTCATGTGTCCAATCATACTTGGCCAATAAAGAATTCTATTCTATTCTATTCTATTCTATTCTATTCTATTCTATTCTATTCTATTCTATTCTAGTCTAGTCTAGTCTAGTCTAGTCTAGTCTAGTCCAGTCCAGTCCAGTCCAGTCCAGTCCAGTCCAGTCCAGTCCAATGCAGTCCAGTCTACCCTACCTTACCCTACCCTACCCTGCCCTACCCTACTCTATTTGAAAAGCTTCCACAGGGAAAAAATTGTCAATTTATTCTCCAGAACAGCAGAGGGCAGGAGGAGAAGCAATGGAGGAATTTCCTGACAGTAAGTAGGTAGGATTAATCAAGGGAATAACTTGCCTGTTAGGAGTTGTGGATGCTGCATCGTTGAAGGTGTTCAAGGAAAACAAAACAAAACTGGACAACCATTTCTCCAGAATAGTACCAGGACTCCTGTTATGGGTGGGGAGGACTTGGAGTAGAGGACCTCCGAGGTCCCTTCCAGCCCCATGACTCTATGGTTGCGGGAAAATCAGATTTTCAAAAGACTAAGGTTCTTGAAAACTGCCATTTATGGACCAATTCAATTTTCATGGATATGTTCTTTCAAAGAACATTACAGCTCTGGCCTTAGCTTTGCAACGTATGTTGTATTCTGGACAAGGGTAACAACAGAACTTTTATAGGCAAAGGGAGATGTTGATCGAAAAATCTCACCAGCCCAAAGAGGAAACCACGATAGTAAGTTTGTTCACCGAACAAGGCAGATGTATAAAGTTGACATATGTCAGCGGTATATTAATCAGCTAAAAACTTTAGCCTATTTACCGGGGGAGCTAAATGAAGAAGAGAAGAAAAAGAGGGGTGAAATTCAAAAAAATTTTCCCTACCGGTTCTGTGGGCGTGGCTTGGTGGGCGTGGCAGGGGAAGGATACTACAAAATCCCCATTCCCTCTCTACTCTGGGGGAAGGATACTACAAAATCCCCATTCCCTCTCTACTCTGGGGGAAGGATACTACAAAATCCCCATTCCCTCTCCACTCCAAGGGAAAGATACTGCATACAACTAGGGCATTCAAAACCTTTGCTAGACCAATTCTTGAATACACCTCATTTGCCTGGAATCCACACTGTATATCGGACATTAATACAATCAAATGGGTCCAGAGGTATCTCACGAGAAGAGTCCTCCACTCCTCTGCTCACAATAGAATCCCTTACGCCACCAGGGGGGCATATGCCCAGATTCGTCTGGTGTGCCAGTTGCGCCCCTATTTGGACCGAGATGCCCTACGCACAGTTACTCATGCGCTAGTCACCTCCCGTATTGACTACTATAATGCTCTTTACATGGAGCTGCCCTTGAGGACCACTCGGAGGCTTCAGCTGGTACAGAATGCAGCCGCATGGGTTGTGATGAGAGAATCCCGATACTCCCATGTAACACCTCTCCTCCGCGGCTTGCATTGGTTGCCGGTTGCCCTACGGGTGAGATTCAAGGTGGTGGTAATGACCTATAAAGCTCTACATGGCTTTGGCCCAGGATACTTGGCAGACCATCTGCAACCAGCAACAGCTCCCCATCGCCCGGTGCGTTCCCACAGGGAGAGCCTGCTCCGGGTACCTTCGGCGAGACAGTGTCAACTAGCGACCCCTAGAGGCAGAGCTTTCTCTGTGGGTGCTCCCACCCTCTGAAACCAACTTCCTCTGGGGATCCGGTTGGCTCCTGACCTCCGCATCTTCCCCGGGAAATTAAAAACCCGGGGTGGGGGGGGGGGGGCGCGTTAACATGTATTTTAACATGTTTTTATTCGGATACTTTATTGTTGTGAGCCACCCTGAGTCCTATGGAGATAGGGCGGCATATAAGTTATAATATAATAGCTTGGTAGTATAATACCAAGTAGTTTGGTAGGCCAAATCCTCCCCTTTTTTCCCTGTCATATAAAATTTCAATATCATTCTATTCAAATTTTCAAAGTATTTCTTTTCCAGTTCTGTCGGTATTGTTTGAAATAAAAACAACCGTATAGGTAATATTGCTGTGTCTAAGAGCTGTCAGGTGGCCTGGGTGACGGGGAGATGACACTAAAGAGGGCAACTCAAAGAAGAGCCTTCATTTTTATGCCGTTTTTGCTTCTTCAACTGAATCAGAGATGCTTAATGGAGCAGAGCAAAAATTAACAGCCTGTATTTAAAGAGGAAGAAGTCATCTGGAAACATAATCATGACTAAAAAGCATGGTAATTATTACTTTTGTCTTTCTTTCTTTCAATAGGAAGTACCTACTGGTCAAACGGATCGTAAACAAACAGTACAAAGCGTACAACTGACCATGTGGACAGTTGAACATATTGGAAACGACCCTCCCATATTCAACATACCCCGTATTTTTCAGTGTATAAGACGCTCCGGAGTATAAGACACACCTTAGTTTTTGGGGAGGAAAATAAGGGGGAAAAAAATCTGCCTCTGCCTACCAGCATCCATCGGTATTCATCTGGCTAGCATCCTATCAATGTGTGAGAGAGTTGAGGGCTGTTTGGAAACTGAAACAGTATTTGCTGTGTAAGCAACAAAGAAGGAGACAGCAAGGAGCCTCGGCGTGGCTTAGGTCTGCAGCTCTGAGTCTGTGCTAAAGCTGCAAACCAGTCTGCTGCTCAAAACTGAAACTGAAACTCCCCTCCTCTGCTTGTGTTTTGGTTGTATTTACTCCCTTTCGGTCGACAAGCTCAGCGTCTTTAGAATAGTTTGTAATATATATATATGTATATATATATTTGAACAAGGGACACGGTGGCTCAGTGGCTAAGACGCTGAGCTTGTCGATCGAAAGGTTGGCAGTTCAGCGGTTCAAATCCCAGAGGTGGCATTTGCCGGTTCTCTGAACTACTCAAAATTTCCGCTACCGGTTCTCCGAACTACTCAAAATTTCCGCTACCAGTTCTCCAGAACCTGTCAGAAACTGCTGGATTTCACCCCTGCATCAACCGTTGTCCTTACTGGGGAAGTCAAATCCAGATATTCCTTTCGTCATTTGTTGTTTCTATATTTCCCCAGCTAATCTTACATCTGTTCCTAGAGGACTGCAAGGGCTGCAAGGTGGACTCATTACGGAGCAGTACATGGGATGCAGTTCACCCAACGGTCCATAAAACGAGCACAGCAAGTACCCGAGTTTGTATTCTGAAATTGCATTTGGTTCTAGTCCAGGAAGAGGTGGAGGGTCGGCCAATGGAGCGTAGCCAAGACTACATAAGGAGCGGCCCTTGCCCCCTGCACATGTTCTGCTTGAGCCGGCGTTTTCCACTCTCCTGAGAGATTCCAGATCTTCCTATCTGCCATGAAGTTACTGCCTCTACTCCTAGGAGTAGCCTTCTTGGTCCTGATGATGGAAACTGGGGGGACAGAGGGCAAATCCAAAAGAAAAGCTGATGAAATGTCGAAAAATGACAATGATGAAGAGAAGGTAGGTAAATAGACTGACATTTCGAGTAGTCCTCAATGTACAACAATACATTTAGTGACCGTTCAAAGTTACAACGGCACTGGAAAAAAAAGTGTCTTACAGCTATTTTTCATACTTATGACCCTTACAGTGTCCCCATGGTGACACGATCAACCTTTAGATTCTTGGCAACTGTCTCGTACTGTATATATGACAGTCATTTTTTGCAACCTTCTGTCAAGCAAAATCAATGGGGAAATCAGATTCACTTCACAACCATATTACTACCGTATTTTTCGGAGTATAAGATGCACCTTTTTTTCCCCCTAAAAGGGGGGTGAAAATTTAGGTGTGTCTTATACACCGAATTTAGCCCCGCCCACTCACTGGCCCCCACCCTTTGGCCTCTCCAATTTACCTCCTTGCAAGCAAACAGCAAGGAAAAACAGCTTTCAGCTTCAGCACAGCCTAATTAGCACAGGTTGATTGGATCGGCCTTCCTACTCTCAGCTGATTTGCTCTCAGCTGTTTTGCGCAGGGCTCTGCTACTTGCTGCAAAGAGGTAAATTGCTGGAGCAGATTTCCCCCCTCCTTTGCTAATCAAGCTATGCTGAAAATGAAACTGAAAGTAAAGCAGGCTGTTTGCTGCAACGAGGCAAAATTGCTCAGAGGCAGAGGGAGATTTCTTTTTTTTTTCTTTTCCTCACCAAAAAAGGTAGATGCGTCTTATACTCCGGTGCGTCTTATACTCCAAAAAATATGGTAATTTAACAACTGCCGCGAGTCAGTTAACAAATGTGGCAAGAAACTTAACAAATTTCTCACTTAACAACATACATTTGGGGCTCAATTGTGGTCGTAAGTTGAGGAATAGCTGTATTCTTTCTTCGTTGAGTTCATGGGTCTATGTCTTCCTCTGTTCTCAGCCAATATTTAAAACCTAAGTTGGTCATAATGCAGATATGGAAGAAACAGTTCTTTTTAATTCCCAGCCCATCTTGAAAGATCGCTCATCAAATTCCTCTAATTTATTTGGTAGTTGCATGCTTAGGATTGGCTTTAGAGTCTTTTGGTGTGCACAATAGTGAATAATCTCTCCACAGACCTTTCTAACGCATTGGTAAACCCACCCATCCCCACCATCGAAGGAATCTGCATGAAATTGTAATCTCATAAACTGGCATTCACCCGTTTACGCACTCATATACATGGTGCAGCAATAAAACCAGAATTTGGAAAACATACAATAGCAATAGTACTTAGACAATAGTGAGTAAATACTGTGACACTGTGAATACCGCTTCACAGTGCTTTACGGCCCTTTCTAAGCAGTTTACAGAGTCAGCCTCTTGCCCGCAACAATCTGAGTCCTTGTTTTACCCACCTGAAATGTAAAATTTGTTATTACCGGTTCTGTGGGCGTGGCTTGGTGGTGGGGGTAATGTGACTGGGTGGGCGTGGCTAACCTTTTTTTTTTAAAAAAAACTTTTAAAACCATTTTTCTACAACCTCTTCGGCAGAAGAGGTTTTTAAAAAATGCTTTTAAAAGCCTCTGACGATCCCAGCTGAGCCGCACAATCATCAGAGGCTTTTTTTTTTTTACTTTGAAAAGCATTTTTTCAGCCGAAGAGGTTGTAGAAAAAATGCTTTTAATTTTTTTTTAAAAAAAAAACCTGATGATTGTGCGGCTCAGCTGGGTATGGTGGTGGTGGGGGCACAGATTTTTGCTACCGGTTCTCCGAACTACCCGCTGCCATCGCTACCGGATTGGGCGATCCGGTCTGAACCGGGAACATTTCACTCCTGCCACCAAGCCACGGCCACAGAACCGGAAGTAAAAAAAAATGTGGATTTCACCACTGCCCTAATGGAATCATAATAATAATATCCCTGGCCATCTCCTGCCTAGAAATACGAGGAAATTATATCAGGATGGTCAAAGACATCAATAAAACTTAGTTCTTCCCTTCCAGAGAAATAAAAGGATTTGTTCGTGGGGTTTTATTTTTTCCTTTATTTTAAAACAAAGTGGGTGATGGGGGGTTTTTTTTCTCCCCCCCCATTTGTTTTACATTGAAGCGAAAAGATGTGACTTAATTACTTATTATTTCTTGTGTATTGGTCTATTTCAAAGAGAGAAATCTAGCAGGAAAGTTAACCTGAAAGGTTTTGAAATGTAAGAAAGCAGCGAGATACAATTTTAACACCTGCTTTTTTCCCATTAAAAGCCTGGAAGCCTATTGTCCACATTGAAAGAGGTCGCGGAAGAACTACGGAAAGAGCGCGAAAAGGGTTCATGAAAAATTTTGAGAACTCGTAAAAATCGACTGATGAGCCTGACGATGGAACGTAGGATGCTGGCTTTCCCACACACGACTCTTCTCATGGATTGCGATGCCAGCTTTGTTTTCCCACACGATCTGGGGATCTTAAATGAGGAAAATGGGATTACCCCCCCTCTTTTGTGTGTGTGTGTGTGTGATTTTCCTAAACAAAAAAACCAACCAACCAACCGACAATAAAGCATGCTTCGTAGAATCTTAAAAGCATCGACGTCGTGTCTTCTTTCGTTTTCTTTTTTTCCTCGCCTTATTTCATTCTCTTGGATTGTTTCGGCTTTTTTTAGTGTCAGCTGGCCAGCGTCATTTGGAGTGAAATGGCCTCTAAATTGTGAGGGGAGAGTGACGCCACCACCCACCACCATCCCTGCTGGGCCTCCCAGAAGGCCTTCAAACCTGCTTTTGCCATGGGGCCTGGGGACCCCACGGAAGTGCAGAGCCTATTAAATGGCTGTGTGTGTCTGTGTGTGTATGGAACTGCAGAGCCTATTGAATGTTGGTTTTGGGAGGAAATGGGGATTTTGCAGCATCCTTCCCCTGGAGTGGGGACGGAATGGAGATTTTACAGTATCCTTCCCCTGCCACGCCCAACAAGCCACTCCCACAGAACCGGTAGTAAAAAAATTTTGAAACCTGCCAGGTTCCTTCTCCCTTCTTGGAGGAGAAATCTGCCTCTGTCCAGGGTGCTGAAAGACAGTCAGCTTCCCCAACTGAATCTTGAGGAGCACCAGACAGCTTTCACAAATGGAGAATCCATCCACCAGTCAACCGCACAATTGTTATTGTGTGATTGGATCCTAATCGTGCTCTAATGTTGTAACATTTCCTCACGGAGGGGGTTTCTATTTCCACCCAGTAATTTTTTTCTCTGCATTTTCTCTGCATTCTCTGCAGTACAGTGGTCTAAAGCCCTGTTATTAACATCAGCTGCCTGCAATTATTGCAGGTTCGAATCTCACCAAGGCTCAAGGTTGACTCAGCCTTCCATCCTTTCTAAGGTAGGTTAAATTGAGGACCCAATTTGTGGGGGCAATAAGCTGACTTTGTATAAATATACAAAAGTATGAAGACTATTGCTTAACGCATTGTAAGCCGCCCTGAGTCTCCGGAGAAGGGCGGCATATAAATCAAATTTTTTAAAAAAATTTCTCCTGTTCTACATAAAGAGACTGAATATAACAACGGCGGAATAACACAAGCAGGATAAGATTAGGAGACCTGTCCAAAGGACTTATTTCTTTCTTTCGAGATTTTACAGTATCCTCCCCTGCCATGCCCACCAAGCCACGCCCACCAAGCGACGCCACGCCCACAGAACCGATAGTAAAAAAAAATTGAATGCCACCACTGGGGTGTATGTGTGCGTTTTTCACTTCTACCCGCTACAGAGGTATCTTACATAATTGGCCTTCCTGGGCTTTCGGTTATTGTCTATTTCTAATTTTTATCCTGCAATTCAAAAGACCAAGGTTCTTTAAAACTGCCATTTATGGACCAATTCAATTTTCATGGATATGTTCTTTCAAAGAACATTACAGCTCTGGCCTTAGCTTTGCAACCTATGTTGTATTCTGGACAAGGGTAACAACAGAGCTTTTATAGGCAAAGGGAGATGTTTGAAAAATCTCACCAACCCAAAGAGGAAACCAGGATAGTAAGTTTGTTCACCGAACAAGGCAGATGTATAAAGTTGACATATGTCAGCGGTATATTAATCAACTAAAAACTTTAGCCTATTTACCGGGGGAGCTAAATGAAGAAGAGAAGAAAAAGAGGGGTGAAATTCAAAAAATTTTTCCCTACCGGTTCTGTGGGCGTGGCTTGGTGGGCGTGGCAGGGGAAGGATACTACAAAATCCCCATTCCCTCTCCACTCCGGGGGAAGGATACTACAAAATCCCCATTCCCTCTCCACTCCAGGGGAAAGATACTGCATACAACTAGGGCATTCAAAATCTTTGCTAGACCAATTCTCGAATACACCTCATTTGCCTGGAATCCACACTGTATATCGGACGTTAATACAATCGAATGGGTCCAGAGGTATCTCACGAGAAGAGTCCTCTACTCCTCTACTCACAATAGAATCCCTTCGCCACCAGGCTCGAAATTTTGGGCTTGGACAACCTGGAACTTTGCCGCCTTCGGTCTGACTTAAGCGTAGTACACAAAATTGTCTGCTACAACGTCCTACGACTTCTTCAGCTTCAACCGCAATAATACACAAGCACACAATAGATACAAACTTAAGGTAAACTGCTCCAAACTCAATTGCAGAAAATACGACTTCAGCAACAGAGTGGTCAACGCCTGGAATGCACTACCTGACTCTTTGGTTACATCCCCAAACCTCCAAAACTTTCACCTTAGACTGTCTATTGTTGACCTCACCCCATTCCTGAGAGGTCTGTAAGGGACGTGCATAAGTGCACCAGCGTGCCTTCCATCCCTGTCCTACTGCCCCCATTTATTTGTACTCATTTCCTATGTTCATGTCCATGTTTACACTTATACCTGTTATCTTGAACACGTTTGACAAACTAAGTAAATAAAATAAAATAAAATAAAATAAAATAAATAAATAAATAATAATAAAATAAACTATGATGCTGAAGAACTATGAACATTGAACTCTGGTGCTGGAGAAGACTCCTGCAAGTCCCTTGGACTGCAAGGCGATCCATCCGGTCAGTCCTAGAGGAGATCAACCCTGACTGCTCTTTAGAAGGCCAAGATCCTGAAGAGGAAACTCAAATCCTTTGGCCACCTAACAAGAAGGAAGGACTCCCTGGAGAAGAGCCGAATGCTGGGAACGATGGAGGGCAAAAGAAGAAGAAGGGGGCGGCAGAGAACGAGGTGGCTGGAAGGAGTCACCGAAGCAGTCGGCGTGAGCTTCAATGGACTCCAGAGGATGGTAGAGGACAGGAAGGCCTGGAGGAACGTGGTCCATGGGGTCGCGATGGGTCGGACGCGACTTCGCAACTAACAACAATAAAATAAAAATAGAAGAATGGAAGGAGACTCGGATGTTTACAGCTCTGGAATTTTTTCTCACTTTCCAGGGATAAGAATATAGGGGGAGATCGAGAAAATCTGTCTAATTTCAATCATCATCATCATCATCATCCAGTGGAATTATCTGAACCCCTCCCGTTTCAGCTGTTATGTCACAAGTATCCCCTGAGGTTGGTTCTACTTCTCATCCCTCAAACAGCTGATGCTGACACTCGTCTCAAATCTCATTGGCTTGGGAGAGAGTTTTTCCCGGCTTCCGTCACTTGGCACAGCTCAGGGAGGGTTTTATAAAAGGAGATGCAGCAGCCGGGGAGAGTAGACTGAAGCTGGTCTCTGCCTCGCAGCTTCTCTCTCGCAAAAAGCTCCCCCAAATTTATCCGTCATGCCGACGGTGAGCAGGTTTGTTGCGGTGCTTCTGCTGACCTGGACTATATGCGCGGCTGCCATCCCGGGAGAAGATAACTTTTCTGCACAGACCAGCAGGGTGAGTTGGAGTGGGGAGTGGGGAAGGGGAGAGAAATGACATTCCTTCAATATCTGAAGAAAAGGAGGCTTTAAAAAGAATAATGAAATCCTCAATGCTCCTGGTTGGAGGGACATGGGGAGACAAAAGATAGATAGATAGATAGATAGATAGATAGATAGATAGATAGATATAGATATAGATATAGATATAGATATAGATATATATTCATAATAAGGGGTGTGCATTAGGTGGTCCCTATGAAGGAATCATAAGGGACACGATGGCTCAGGGGCTAAGACACTGAGCTTGGCGATCGAAAGGTTCGGCAGTTCAGCGGTTCGAATCCCGAGCACCGCAGAACGGGGTGAGCTCCCGTGACTTGTCCCAGCTTCTGCCAACCTAGCAGTTCAAAAGCACGTAAAAAAAAAATGTAAGTAGAAAAACTAGGGACCACCTTTGGTGGAAAGGGAACAGCGTTCCGTGCGCCTTTGGCGTTGAGTCATGCCGGCCACGGAGACGTCTTCGGACAGCTCTGGCTCTTCGGCTTTGAAACGGAGAGGAGCACCGCCCCCTAGAGTCGGGAACGACTAGCACAGATGTATGAGGGGGAACCTTTACCTTTAATGAAGAGACAAACTAGGACATATAAGGGGGTGGGGGAGGTAACAGATCAGAAAGTAGAGAGGCTTCCTATAGCTTTTAGTTTTATCTTCCATTGAGAACTGCGAAAAGAAGGAAGGGTAATAGAGTTTTAAAGGATAACAATGCCAGCTTTTTTGAATTCCCTCAAAAGCCAGTTTCCCGGAGCTTGATATGCCCTCTTGCCACAGAAGGGAGAAAAAAAAAAAGGGGGGGGGGAGATAACACGCACACAGTCTGAAAAGAAAATTGCAACATCCTAGCTTTCCCCAAGACAAATGCAAGCTGGGGCAGATTATTTTCTAAATAAGCTTTCTCGGATCACCGGTGGGGTTCCAAATCCATTTGCGAGACATACACGGCTGGGGAGCTTGGGTTAGGAATGGACTTTTTATCTACACGCTAGCACAGCGATGGCGAACCTTTTCAGAGACGGGAGGGTGTATGTGTGTGTGCCCCAAACTGCAACCCAAAACCCACTTATTTATCGCAAAAAGTGCCAACAGGGCAATTTCACCTGAATAATGAGGTTTTAAACGACCTGAAATAATGATAAGCAAGGCAAGAGTTCAGCTAATTGTTCTAAGGAAAAAAAAGGGCGATAAAGGCACTTTTATGCCCCTTCATTTTTTTCCCCCTGCTTTTGAAATATTACGTGTAGCAACAATATCATTTCTCTTTTTTTTTTTTTAAATTTGATTTATATGCCGCCCTTCTCCGGAGACTCAGGGCGGCTTACAATGCGCTAAGCAATAGCCTTCATACTTTTTGTATATTTATACAAAGTCAGCTTATTGCCCCCACAAACTGGGTCCTCAATTTACCTACCTTAGAAAGGATGGAAGGCTGAGTCCACCTTGAGCCTTGGTGAGATTCGAACCTGCAATAATTGCAGGCAGCTGGTGTTAATAACAGGGTCTTCAGACCACTGTACTATCCAAGGCTCTTTCCCTCCCTCTCTCTCTTCCCCTTCTCTCTCTTTCCCTCCTTCCCTCTCCCTCCCTCTCCCCTTCTTTCCCTCCCTCCCTCTTTCTCTCCCCCCTTTCCCTCCCTCTCCCCCTCTTTCCCTCTCCCTCTTTCCCTCCCTCTCCCTTCCCCTCCCTCCCCTTCTCTCTCTTCCCCTTCCTCTCTCTTCCCTCCTCTCTCCCCTTTCTCTTCCCCTCCCTCCCTCTTCTCCTCCCTCTCCCTCCTCTCTCTCCCTCCCTCTTTCCCTCTCTCCTTCCTTCCCCCTCTTTCCCTCCCTCTTTCCTCCCTC
>WNWU01000078.1:316953-339935 GCA_012654045.1 Ptyas mucosa
ATTCTATTCTATTCTATTCTATTCTATTCTATTCTATTCTATTCTATTCTATTCTATTCTATTCTATTCTATTCTATTCTATTCTATTCTACATTCTATTCTACTCTACATTCTATTCTATTCTATTCTATTCTATTCTATTCTATTCTATTCAACTCTACTCTACTCTACTCTACTCTACTCTACTCTACTATTCTATTCTTATTGTCTAAGAGAATCCCTTTCAAGATTTTCTTTAACAAAAAAAAAGCTTTTACAAACTTAAATCTGGTATTTATTCTCCTCCTCTTCTGCCTTGGCATTTCAGCTTCTCTTTGTTGTTGTTAGTTGCGAAGTCATGTCCGACTCATCGCGACCCCATGGACAATGTTCCTCCTGGCTTTCCTGTTCTCTGCCATCCTCTGGAGTCCATTTAAGCTCACGCCGACTGCTTCACTGACTCCATCCAGCCACCTCCTTCTATGCCGTCCCCTTCATTTTTTGCCCTCCATCGTTCCCAGCATTCGGCTCTTCTCCACTGAGTCCTTCCTTCTCATTAGGTGGCCCAAGGATTTGAGTTTCCTCTTCAGGATCTGGCCTTCTAAAGAGCAGTCCGGGTTGATCTCCTCTAGGACTGACCGGTTGGATGGCCTTGCAGTCCAAGGGACTCGCAGGATTCTTCTCCAGCACCAGAGTTCAAAGGCCTCCATTCTTTGGCGCTCAGCCTTCCTTATGGTCCAACTTTCACAACCAAACATTGCAACTGGAAAAACCATTGCCTTGACTATACGCACTTTTGTTGGCAGGGTGATGTCTTTGTTTTTTAGTATGCTGTCTAGATTTGCCATGGCTTTCCTCCCTAGGAGCAAGCATCTTTTCACTTCTTGGCTGCAGTCCCCATCTGCGGTGATCTTGGAGCCCAGGAAAACAAAATCTGTCACTACCTCCATTTCTTCCCCATCTATTTGGCAGGAATTGAGAGGGCCGGATGCCATGATCGGCTTCTCTATCCATGCTCAAAAAGTCAGGGCCAGAAAGAAGACATGCCAGTTTTCTGAGCTGCCTTGGAAGATTTGAGAAATGGGAACTGGGTTCTCTCCTACTTGTTCCATCCAGGAGAGGCAAATCTGGCCGGTTCCTAACATGCACAGACTTTAACCGAAAACGACAATCCAGCAGATGGATCCTAGCATGCTGTGGATGGAAGTAAAAGAGTCAGTTCTGATGGGAGACACATCCACTTGCAACGTTAAACCTCCTTTTGTGGCTGAAAAATCAAGCCCACTTGTCCTTCCTGGCATATTGCTTTATTTTCAGTCCTGGCAAAACCATAAACCTCCCCCCCCCCCCCCCCCCCACATCTGCTGTGTCCTAGGCCCAAGTAGTTATTACCAGACACAATCAGTCCTAAACAAACGTATTTTATTAGAACAGCTGAGAATTACTTCCTTCTCAGCTTAGTCCAAATTAATTCCAAAACAAATTCTTCATAAACAGTCCTTCAGCTTTATCACCAACCTTTGTCTTCTTTGGCACCCTGCCAAAGGCTTTTCTAGGGCAAAGCCCCACGAAGTTCAGAAAGGAGAAGCCGACAAGAAACAAATGTAGCAACGTTGCTTTCCTACAAAGAGCCCAAGAGCCCTTGCTGCTCTTTTAAGCCTTATGGGAGGGGCCAATCATCTCCTGGCCTTACTCCCGAGTCGTCCTTTTTGCTTTAGCTGCTCTTGCCTTCTGGCAGCTCTTTGCATGCATGCGCTAGGAACAGGCTCCTTCTGTTCCTCTGCCTCTCTGCTGTCAGCCTCTGGAGGCTCCGGAGTCCGCGCATCGCTCCCAGATGGCCCTGTCCCCATCTCTGCCTCTGACGCAGAGCCCTCGTCCGGGCCTTCCCCAGACTCCAGGACTGGCCCATGGTCCTCCCCAGCTTCCTCACTGTCCGACTCCACTGCCAGCTCCACAGGTTGCTGGAGGACCACAATAACATTATCCTCCTGGTCCCTGGCCACCAGATCTCCTTTCCTGAAGTTGTTTAATGTTACTTTGAGAAGTAGAGAAACTGGGAGGCGAGGGGAGGGAGGGAAGGAAACATTTTAAAATCTTTTCGGCCTTCGTTAGGGTGCTTCCATAAAAACACATCCACTCGCATTAGGCCAGATGTCACTCAACACGCTTGGCCTTTCTTTGAGAACGGAAGGGGTGACAGAAGCAGGAGGTGAAAGAATTGGGAGACGTAACAAGTTTCTGCTTCAACGGATCCCGTCTCCTTGACATGCTCTGTCCCCCGGAGGCTGCTAATGGATCATCAGTGTTGGAACTCCCCCGAAAGTCTTTCTAGACGAAATACGGAGTAACAGTGTTGGAAGGGACCTTGGAGGTCTTCTAGTCCAACCCTTTGCTCAAGCAGGAGACCGTACTACACCATTTCTGGCAGATGGCTGTCCAGTCTCTTCTTGAAAGCCTCCAGTGATGGAGGCACCCGCAATTTCTGGAGGCAAGCTGTTCAGTCAATCAGAATAGAGCTGGAAGGGACCTTGGAGGTCTTCTAGTCCAACCTAGGGCCTCCTACTTGACTAAGGAGTTGAATAGAAGACCTCCAAGGTCCCTTCCAACTCTTGTTATTCTGTTAAATCTGGAAGCCCCGTATTGGGAAAAGCTGACTCATCTTCGAGGGCAGGAATCGGGGCAGCGTGCATGGATTGGAGCACTAATGCAGCCTAAGTAGCTGAGTACCTGAGGCTCATCTTCCAGAAATGAGGGCATTACTGCTGGCCATCAACACTACCCAACTATTGAATGCCTGTGCGCCAAATCTGTTGCTTGAGAACAAGTGGTTATGGGCGCAACCCGATGTGCCCACGTGACACCCCTCCTGCGCGAGCTGCACTGGCTCCCAGTGGTCTTCCGGGTGCAATTCAAGGTGTTGGTCACCACCTTTAAAGCGCTCCATGGCATAGGACCCGGGTATCTTCGAGACCGACTTCTGCCACCAATAGCCTCCCACCAGCCAGTCCGCTCCCACAGAGAGGGTCTCCTCAGGGTGCCATCGGCCAAGCTATGCCGGCTGGCGACACCCAGGGGGAGGGCCTTCTCTGTGGGAGCCCCAGCCCTGTGGAATAAACTGCCCCCGGAAATGCGTAAGATCTCCGACCTCCGGGTATTTCGCTGTGCCCTTAAGACCCTGTTGTTCCGCCAGGCTGGGTTATCAATGTAATAATTTTAAATCGGGTGTTTTAAATTTTGGGGGTCTTAAATTGAGCCGAATTATTTAATAATTTTAATTATTTTAATTGATGTTTGTCTTGTGCTTTTAATAGGCTGTACACCGCCCTGGGTCCTTTGGGAGAAGGGCGGTATAGAAATAAAATTATTATTATTATTATTATGAAGTCAACCAATCAAGACAAGAGGGCGATCTGTTTGCAGGCTCATTTTATGTAGTCTTGTTTTGCAGCAACAAACCTGGCAGGAAAGATTGGGGAAGAAAGTTAGAATCTGACTGACTGTCACAGAGGCAGCCAGGAAAAACCGTTCCAACCACATTATATAAAACTGGCGGCAATGATGATGCTAAATGAGTCTTTGATCGCGGACTCTGCAGGAAGTAGCACCTGCCAGACCTGGTTGGTGCTCCCAAGCTAAGCAGGGTTGGGCTTGGCTAGGATTTGGATGGGATCGCGAGGGGATCTCAGGACCAAAGGCTGGACTGGAGGGCTGAAGGGAGAAATCAGAGAAAAAGAAACGCAAACTACTGCCAAGAAAATGACAAGGATGCATCCGTAAAGCCGTTAGGAATCCAACTCTTTTCTTCTTCTGGGAATAGAAGCAGGAACTTCACTTCACTTCATCGGGATGAGCAGGTGGGAGAAAAGGATCACCTTGTTCTCAGGGGTGGGCTGCTGGGGGTTCGGGAGAACCTCTAGCTAAGATTCTGTGCATTTCAGAGAACCCCCAAATCTCACTGCTGGCTGGCCCCTCCGCCCTGCCCCGGAGTCCCCACATGGCCCATTTTGGATGCAGGTAAGTGCAGGGTGTAGAGGGAGGCTCAGGGAGGACGAAAAATGGACCTAATGGAAGTTCGGGAAGACTGGAAACGGGCCTCCAGAGCCTGGGGAGGACGTTTTCGCCCACCCAGAGGCTCAAGGAAAACCTCCGGAGCCTGGGGAGGGCAAAAACGCCTCCCTTCCCCCGTTGTGGTATACGAGGCCGACTAGGCCACGCCCACCATGGCCACGCCCACCCAGCAACTAGGCAGAGAACCCCTCGCTAAAATCTTTTGAAGCCCACCCCTGCTCCTAACTGTGATCTAATTCAAGCTCAGAAACGGAACTTGAACCTAGCTCTTGAACAGCTGTTGTGCAGAGGATTCAGCTTGACGACTTGTCTCTTCTCAGTTGTGACAAGCAGACCCAGAAGACGGGGAGAAAAAGCTTGGGCTTCCTTTGACACGACACAAGTCCGCCGTCCCTTGAAGACGTCGGTGCTTACCTGGGCAAAGGCATAATGTTGGGCTAGCCCTTCTCACGAAGCTGAAGTGGCTCAGATGCAATTGGATGGGAATCAGGTTTTTTTTTTTTTTTATGACTTCGCTCCTAAGCTCGGAGCCAACCTGACATCTGCTCCTGAGGATATCACCCATTATCTTTCAGCGCTCGTTAAATGCTCGTCGCAATGATGAAAATGGGACATTGGTTTCAGGGAGAGAGAGAGAAAAATAACCTGTACAGCCGTTTATGTTTAATGCACCTGACAAGATGGGCCATAGAACCTGATCTGAACATCATGTACCGTGGGATTTTGTGTTCGCTGGAAACACACTGTTGGCACCGGTGCCTGCCAGGGATTTGAACTCGGGAGATTTCTGGTTTATATGCCGTTTACTTCTTGCAACGAGAGGCAGATCTAAATTATCTGGGTTCATCCCCACGAGATGGCAAATCAAACACAGGACATTTTTTTTAGATGACATGTGTGAGTCAGCATGTTGAAAACACGGTTGCATCGGGCTGCGAATCCCAAGTCTATCGCCTATCTTCATGGAACCCTCTAACGAACAATTTTAAAAAACCGCAGACAAACCCACTTAATCTTCGTGACCCAGATGAAATCTGCTCATTCGTTTTTGATCAGCCATCAGCCATTCGTTTTTCCCTTCTGCTCAGGCCCCCAAAAAGTATGAATTTGATTTTGCAAACGAGTAAACAACAATACAGCCGTACGTGACAGTATTGGCCACCTGGGGGTGTGGGGGGGGGGGAGGCAGACGTTTCCACTGATGAGTTCTCCGTGTGATAAAACGGCAAGGTAATTGCCAACCCCGAGTGATCTTCAAAACAAGAAGCAATGAGGTGGCAGGCATTGTTGCAGGTTGAGTAGTGTTGTAGCCCATCAGTGGCCTGTGCAGACTGTAGCTGATTCCGACAACGAGGAGGCTGGTGTGGTGCTGTGCCAGCAGCCTGTGCAGCTGGAGCTCGAGTCGGACAGTGAGGAGGCTGGAGAAGATGTGGTGCCAGAGGCCTTCAGAACCTCCAGAAGCTCCCTTAAGTGAAGAGGATGAAGAGGAGGAGCCTCTTCTCAATGCACGGGCGCGCAGAGCTGCCAAAAGGGAGGAGTGGCTCCTCGGGAGGAGGTCTCCTCGAGAGTAAGGCTTGGGGCTAATTGGCCACTCCTTTAGCCTATTTAAGGAGGAACGCCGATTGCAGCAAGCTGTAGAGAACAACTTTAGTTCACTCTCCTTCGTGTCTGCAAAATTGCTTCTGGCCTTTCTGCCAAGTCTAGTAAGACTGTGATTATCTTATCTTAGAATTCTGGTAGGCTGTTAAGACAGTTTATTAACAGCCTTTGAATGATAAAGACTAAGTTATTTGAGTAAAATAAGCTTTGTATAGAGTTTGTGTGTGCTGCGTTCTTTGGGGTCCGTAGCTGGTAAGTAAAAACAAGTAAGGAATCCACTCAGTGGTTTCCAAGTAATTCAAATGCCATCGCTGCTGTTAGTAAAGAAGCTAAGTGCCGGAGGAGAATGTGACAAGGACTAGGACCGTGATGGCGAACCTATGGCGTGCACGCCAGAGGTGGCACTCACAGCTGGGGTGAAATGCTACCACTTCGCTCCGGTTCAGGTAGTGATAAAAACTACTGGCTAAAATAATAAGGGGAAAAAAATGATAAGTTTGTGAAATTTAATTTTTCCTAAGAACAACCATACGGACGTGGTGGCTCAGTGGCTAAGACGCTGAGCTTGTCGATCGAAAGGTCGGCAGTTCAGCGGTTCGAATCCCTAGTGCCGCGTAACGGGGGGTGAGCTCCTGTGACTTGTCCCAGCTTCTGCCAACCTAGCAGTTTGAAAGCACTTAAAAAACACAAGTAGAAAAATAAAGACCCCCTTTGGTGGGAAGGTAACAGCGTTCCGTGCGCCTTTGGCATTGAGTCATGCCGGCCACACGACCATGGAGACGTCTTCAGACATGCGCTGGCCCTTTGGCTTTGAAACGGAGATGAGCACTGCCCCCTAGAGTTGGGAATGACTAGCACATATGTGCAAAGGGAACCTTTACCTTTAAGAACAACCAATTAAAGCCAGATTCAAAATACTTGCTTAGGGAGTAGAGACACGCTTCACGAATGTCCTTGTGGAAGAAATGTGAAATTGACTGTGAAACCAGAATTCACGGAATGCGATGTAAAAGCATCTCTATTATCGGGGTGATTTTCAAGAGTGGTGAGTAAACCATAAGGGAAAACAAAACATTTAGAGTATTTATCTTCAGGTCTGATTTAGAAATGCAATAAAAAGTGGGGGAGGGTGGAAATGCCCTCATTTGTGTATTTAAGGCAAGGAGCAACCGTTTTAAGGTTCCAGGCACCATTCTTTCATTCATTCAGGGCATACAAAACCTTTGCCAGACCAATTCTCGAATACAGCTCGTCTGCCAGGAATCCACACTGTATAAAGGACATTCATACAATCAAACGAGTCCAGAGGTATTTCACGAGAAGAGTCCTCTGCTCACAACAGAATCCCTTATGCCACCAGGCTTGAGATTTTCGCCTTGGACAACCTAGAACTACGCCGCCTTCGGTCTGACCTAAGCGCAGAACACAAAATTGTCTGCTACAACGTCCTACCTGTCAACGACTTCTTCAGCTTCAACCGCAATAATACACGGGCAAACAATCGATACAAACTCAAGGTAAACCGCTCCAAACTCGATTGCAGAAAATACGACTTCAGCAACAGAGCGGTCAACGCCTGGAATGCACTACCTGACTCTGTGGTTTCTTCCCCAAACCTCCAAAACTTTCACCTTAGACTGTCTACTGTTGACTTCACCCCATTCCTAGGTACACCGACATTACACCAATTCTCCGCGAGCTGCACTGGCTCCCTATTGGTCTCCGGTCACAATTCAAGGTGTTGGTTATTACCTGTAAAGCCCTACATGGCTCAGGGCCAGGCTATCTTCGAGACCGCCTTCTACCGCATAGCTCCCAACGACCGGTAAGATCCTACAGAGTTGGTCTCCTCCGAGTCCCGTCAGCTAAACAATGCTGGCTGGCGGGTCCCCAGGGCAGGGCCTTCTCTGTGGCTGCCCCAGCTCTCGGAACCAGTTACCTCCTGAGATCCGGACTACCCCCACCCTATTGGCCTTCCGGAAAGCGGTGAAGACCTGGCTTTTCCGGCAGGCCTGGGGCCATTGATCTCGCTGTTGCAATCTTGCAAGATCCGGCCATGAATGGTGTGCATGGGCTTTTAATGTTTTTAAAATGTTTTTAAATAATTTTTCTATGTTCATTGTTCGCATTATTTTTGCTGTAAGCCACCCAGAGTCCCTTGGGAGTTGGGCGGCGTAGAAATGCGATAAATTAAATTAAATTAAATTCCTAAGAGGTCTGTAAGGGGCGTGCATAAGCACATAAGCACACCTACTATCCCTGTCCTACTATTGAATACCGTTTATTTGTACTCATTTCTTATGTATATGTTCATCTGTTATGTTCATACTTATACTTGTTTTCCCGTACATGCTTTAGGCAAACTAAGTAACATAAAATAAACAAATAAATAAATTCGCTACCGCTGGCACTGCCCATGCATTATATTCAGAGAGAATGAAAATATTTCTTCCCTCCTTCTCTCTTTGTTTCTCCAGCTGCAGGAGAGGTGCCTGGATTTTTTTGGTACGCTGATGGACATTGCACAAGGAAGGGGAAAGACCCAGCTGACGAAACACAATGACTATTGCCAAACACAATTCCTCCCTCCCCTCTCAACCCACAAAATTCTGTACTTCCTTGTACCTTCCCCATTTTATCTCACTTGCTTCACCCACAAGTGCTTTCTCTCTCCCTCTTTTTTTTGGGGGGTGGGCGGTCAACTTGCTGTATCTCAGAACAAGCATAGAAGCTCAAAGACTTTAGGTGTGTCTTCCTTTAAGGGAAAGAAGAGTGGGGAGGCTCCGAACACACCGAGGAGAACCCTTCCCAACTTCCGCCTGTTTGAGAGAAACGTAAGACCAGAGTTCAAAATTCAGACAAACATCTCTGAACCAACACAGGAAAAGCCTCCGCGACAACGTAAATAGGCCAGAGAAAGCTATTGACTGCAAAACCCGGCTGGAAATATAGGGACTCTGCTGTGATGAGGTATGTTCGACGCACGGTTGGAATTAAACAGGGGGTCTCGGTTTGAACTTATTTTAACGCTTTTGACCAGCAAAAAAAGAGCCTTGGTGGCGCGGCAGACTAACATACTGTTAAGTACTGTTAAGTAACACCAGCTGCCTGCAATTACTGCGAGTTCGAATCTCACCAGGCTCAAGGTTGACTCAGCCTTCCATCCTTCCGAGGGAGGTAAAATGAGGACCCGGATTGTGGGGGGCAATAAGCTGACTTTGTATAAAAAAAGAACACCGCTTAGGGGGGGCCCGAAAGCCCTACTAAGCAGGTATATACAAAAGTATGAAGGCTATTCCTTAACGCATTGTAAGCCGCCCTGAGTCTCCGGAGACAGGCGGTATATAAATCGAACCAATAAATCGAACCAATAAATAAAATGTCACTGATCCTTGTAAAAAATGTAGGCTAATGTAGGCAGCTATGAGATAAACGATTTCTTCTATAACACATTGAGACGCAGATACAACTCTTGGTCTCGGCTTTATAATGCCTTGGTAAAGCCACACTTGGAATCCTGCGTCCAGTTTTGGTCGCCACGATGTAAAAAAGATGTGGAGACTCTAGAAAGAGTGCAGAGAAGAGCAAGAAAGAGGATGAGGGGACTGGAGGCTAAAACATATGAAGAACGGTTGCGGGAACTGGGTGTGTCTAGTTTAATGAAGAGAAGGACCAGGGGAGACAGGATAGCAGTCTTCCGATATCTCAGGGGCTGCCCCAAAGAAGAGGGAGTCAAGCTATTCTCCAAAGCACCAGAAGGCAGGACAAGAAGCAATGGGTGGAAACTCATCAAGGAGAGAAGCAACTTAGAACTAAGGAGAAATTTCTTGACAGAACAATTAATCGGTGGAACAATTTACCTCCAGAAGTTGTGAATGGAAGTTTTTAAGAAGAGGTTGGACAACCATTTGTCTGAAGTGGTGTAGGGTTTCCTGCCTAAGCAGGGGGTTGGACTAGAAGACCTCCAAGGTCCCTTCCAACTCTGTTAAGTCTATTCTATTCCAGGAAGAACCTAGTTTTGGTCTCATTTTGCAGGAAGGAGAACAAATTTCTCTCCGATGTAATGATTTCTACCAATATCTATGGCACTGCCATTACCTTGTTTCGATGGGGAAATGCTTTCGTAATTCAATTCCTTTGAATTGAATGCATGGCTTATTGTGAGGTTGCTCTGTGCTTGTCAAATTGTTCATCTGTCCATGTGGTTTTTTTACAACCACCCCCCCCCCCCCCCGCTACTGCAGATCTATTGAATTTCTGGAGACAGTACGTCCTCCATCAACGTACATGACTTTAGTAGTCTGTTTGATAAATTAATGGAGAAGAGCAGGGTCACGTCCTGCTTCCGTGAGGGATTCTTATTCGGGGATGGAAGGAGACAAGATACCATATTAAATCAGATATTTAATTTGATCAGCGGTGGCTTTTCCTCTGGTGTTCTTCCTGTTTAATGAAGCGTAGCGGGCTTTTTCAAATTCAGCTTCGACATGGCGACGACAGTAATGACAAATTGGCAATTCTGGCTCGGACAGATAAGAATTGAAGTTCCTACGGTCTACGGGGTAGTCTACAGATTTCAATCAATCAACGCGCGCTTTGTTTTTAGTCACGGAATTGAAACCGTTTTCCTGTCGGACTCTTTAGCTTTGACAGAATATTTTGAAAGGGGTGATGACTGCCAAGCCAGGCTCAGAAATCTGAAGCGGAAGGAAAAGAGATGAGGAAGGAAGAGAAAATGCCAGTCAGCATGAGTGAAGGATCAGGGTTTGTGTGTGTGTGTGTGTGTGTGTGTGTGTGTGTGTGTGTGTGTAACTTTCCTTATTTCCTCTGGCACAGATTCTGCTTCTTCCTCCTCACTTTGTGGCCTGGGATACTTGGCGATGTTCTTCGGCTAGACAAAATGTACGGGAGGATCGCCTCGCCGGACTTCCCCAACGTCTACCCTAACAGCAAGGAGAGGATATGGAATATCACTCTGCCGCAGGGCTATGCCGTCCGCATCTATTTCACTCACTTCAACCTGGAGCTGTCTTACCAGTGCGAATACGACTATGTCAAAGTACGTCCAACTGCCACGTAGCGTGCCTTCGTGCGCATTTTGAGATTTATACTAATGCCCTAGAACCGTGATGGCGATCCTATGGCACGGGTGCCACAGGTGGCACATGGAGCCCCTATCGGTGGGCACGTGAGCGTTGCCCTCGCTCAGCTCCAGTGCGCATGCATGCGCCGGCCAACTGATTTTCGGGCCTTCCGGAAGTCGGGAAACAGGCTGTTTCCGGCCTCCGGAGGGCCTCCAGAGGGGTGGGGAAGGCCTGTTTTTCGCTCTCCCCAGGCTCCAGAGGCTTACTAGGAGCCTGGGGAGGGCGAAAACAGCCTTCCCCAGCCTCTGGAAGGCCTCCAGAGGGCGAAAAAGAGGCACACTGGGCCTACCATGCCATCGTGTGCAAAAAGCGTGGGGAGCGCGGGGGCAGAGTCACGTGCAGAGGCATGGGGGCAGGGCCCATTGAATTATGGGTGTAGGCACATACGCGCACAACCCCCCCCCACTCCCCACACTTTTGGCATGCGACGGCAAAAAGGTTAGCCATCACTGCCCTAGAAGATAGGCTCAAGATCCAGACGGATCTTGACGGACTTCAACAGTGGGACCTATCTAACAAAATGAAATTCAATGTAGAGGAAAGTAAAGTCCGACACTTAGGCAAGAAAAACCAAAAGCACACATATAGACTGGGTGAAACCAGGCTTCATAGCAGTAACTGGGAGAGAGACCTTGGAGTCTTAGTGGACAACCAGCTAAATATGAGTCAAGAGTGTGCAACGGCAGCCAAAAAAGCCAAGGCAATCCTAAATTGCATTAGCAGAGGGATACAATCAAGATCAAGGGAGGTACTACTACCACCCTATAAAGCCTTAGTAAGACCACACCTAGAGTATTGCATCCAGTTTTGGTCACCACACTATAAAAAAAGATGTTGAGACTCTAGAAAAAGTGCAGAGAAGAGCAACCAGGATGATGAGGGGACTGGAGGCTAAAACATATGAAGAACGGTTACACGAACTGGGCATGGCTAGTCTAGTGAAGAGAAGGACCAGGAGAGACAGGATAGCAGTCTTCCAATATTTGAGGGGCTGCCCCAGAGAGGAGGAAGGGGGTCAAGCTATTTTCCAAAGCACCTGAAGGCCAGACAAGGAATAATAATGGATGGAAACTGACCAAGGAGAGGTTCAACCTGGAAATGAGGAGGAACTTTCTGACAGTGAGAACAATCAATCAACCCATGGAACAGAAGTTGCCTTGGGAAGTTGTGGGAGCTTCATCACTTGAGACTTTCAAGAAAAGATTGGACTGCCATTTGTCAGAAATGGTACAGAGTCTCCAGCTTGAGCGGGGGGTTGGACTAGATGACCTATAAGGTCCCTTCCGGCTCTGTTAATCTGTTAAGAGTGTAGACCCACACATGAGAGCAATTTTGGCACGAGTGAGCAAGCAACGTGACCCCTTGTTTCATATTTGCTTAGCACCGAGAAAGATGGAACGAGTTTCTCCTTGCTCAGCCTTCCATCCTTGCCAAGTCGGTAAAATAAAGACCCAGACTGTTGGGGGCAACAGGCTGACTCTGTAAACCGCTCAGAGAGGGCTGTAAAAGCACCATGAAGCGGTATATAAGTTTTAACTGCTATTCCTTCCTTCCTTCCTTCCTTCCTTCCTTCCTTCCTTCCTTCCTTCCTTCCTTCCTTCCTGTTAGAATGCAGTATTGCAGGCTAATTCTGCCCACTGCCAGCAGTTCGATCCTGACTGACTGGCTCAGGGTCGACCCAGCCTTCCCTCCTTCCGAGGTGGGTAAAATGGGGGCCCAGATTGTTGGGGGAAATAGGCTGACTCTGTAAACCGCTTAGAGAGGGCTGTAAAGCACTGCGAAGCGGTGTATAAGTCTAAGTGCAATTGCTTAGGGAGACCGCGTGTCTCCTATCAGGTCCCCACAGAAACTCGTGGCTGGGGGGCGGGGGGAAGATGCACAACTCAACGGCAGAGCTCATTGTGTGTTTGCTTTACAGCTGAACTCAGGTGGTAAGGTCGTGGCCACTCTCTGTGGGCAAGAGAGCACTGACACCGAGGAGGCCCCTGGGAAAAAGATATACCGCTCCGTTGATAACAATTTAGCAGTGACGTTCAGATCGGATTACTCCAACGAGAAACAGTTCACGGGCTTTGAGGCCTTCTACGCTGCTGAAGGTGAGAGGAGGAGTGAAATAGCTAGAGGAGAATCCGTGTTTTGGTGACTCCAGGGGAGGAAAGGTGGCAACGTTACGGGAAAGGGGTCTGCCCGAGACCCCATTGATGGAGAGGAAGTACTGAGTCCAATAGGCCCCCGGTCTGATATGACCAGGGGTGGATTCTACTTACCTTTACTACCGGTTTGCAACGGGGCCGCGCGCTCACGCTCGCTTCTCTCTCTCTCGTGCACGCACTTCTACGGACCCCAAAGAACGCCGCACACACGAAGTCTGTGCAAACCTTAGTTTACTAAATTAAACTGTTTTTTTTCAAACAAAGGCTGTTAATTAACTTTCTTAACAGCCCACAAGAATCCAAAGAATAAATAATCTTAATCTTACTATGGTTGGCAGAAAGCCCAGAAGCAATTTGCAGAGAACTAAGATCAAGGCACGAAGGAGAGTGAACGAAGTTGTTCCCTGCAAATTGCTTCAGTCGGCGTTCCTCCTTAAATAGGCTAAGGGAGTGGCCAATTAGCCCCAAGCCTTACTCTTCAGGAGACCTCCTCCTGAGGAGCCACTCCTGCCTTTTGGCAGCTCTGCGCGCCCGTGCATCGAGAAGAGGCTCCTCCTCTTCGTCCTCTTCACTTATGGGAGCTTCTGGAGGTTCTGAAGGCCCTGGCTGAATCCCTGTCTCTGGCACCACATCTTCCCCAGCCTCCTCACTGTCCGACTCGAGTGCCAGCTGCACAAGCTGCTGGCACAGCACCACGCCAGCCTCCTCGCTGTCCGAATCAGCCACCAGCCGCACAGGCCGCGTACAGGCCACAACAAGAAGTCACAGTATACAGTTGTGGCCAAAATTGTGGAAACCTTTAGGGAAAAGTGTATTTTCTAAAACGTTGCTAATAACACCACTTTTTTTTAATTTTTGGGGGAGTAATACCGTAAAATTATATATCAATGGAAATATAATTTAATCAAGAATGTAATGCAATGACTTTTACGAAGGATTTGCTATTAGAATAGCAGTGACAGTATAAAGAAGAAAAGTGGAAGACGTAGAAAAAAACGAGATATACAAAAATGATCACCACAGAAAAAGCGAGATATACAAAAATGATCACCGTGTCAGTTAATACTGAGCTGGGTAACCTTTAGCATGAATGACGGCCTTACAATGTCTTCCCTGCAACAGTTCTGCAGCTGTTATCATGTGAAACCAAGATTGAACGATTGCTTCTATTAACTGGGTTTTATTGCTGGGTCGCTTCTGACTTAACAAGTTTCTTTAGTCGGCTCCATTGATTTTCAATTGGGTGAAGATCTGGGCTCTTCCCAGGCCATTCCAGCAAGTGGAATAAGATTATCTTGAAACTCCAAAAAAAAAAAGTGGTGTCATTCTCCATCAAGCCTCAACAATACACTGTTCCCAAAAGGTTTTCACAATTTTGGACAACTACTGTAGTTTAGTGCGTATTCTCTAAATCGAAACGGAGGGAAATCACAGGGATCGTACTGCTGAATTTTAGAGAGGTCTAAAAAAAAGCCAAGCAAAACCACAGAGCTTTGGAGCAGAGAAAACCGTAAACTAATACAACTTACAATCCAGTTTTGATATTTTCCATCTCTGTTGTATGAACTTTTGTGTGTGAGCAGTCACCCCCCCGCTGCCTCTACTTCTACAAACCTTGCCCCAAAGAGCCACATTTCTATCCCAATCTTGGCCCTCCATTTCTGTTTTTCTCTTTTTAGACATTGATGAGTGTGAAGGGCGGCTTGACGACGAGTTGCCTTGTGATCACAACTGTCACAACTACCTCGGCGGCTTTTATTGCAGTTGCCAAATTGGCTACCTTCTGCACAGGGACAAGAAGACTTGCAAAGGTGAGTCCACTTCCTAAGAATCAGGGAGGGTCAAGTAGTCAAAAATTAGCCGGAGTGTGATACCTGAACCTTTTCATTTTTTCATTTTTTTTAAAATCACCATTTCCCTAATTTGTTTACGCAAGCAGCTGTTTCGCAATTGAAATGTGCTGTGGGTTTCATTGTGACTTAAAACAAGTTAAGCCGACCGTGTACCTTTAGAAACTCTAGAAAAGGGAAACCAATTATAATAGCGATAGAACTTAAGACTTATATACTGCTTCACCGTGCTTTACAGCCCTCTCTAAGCAGGATCGAACTGTTGGCAGCGGGCAGAGTTAGCCTGCAATACTGCATTCTAACCACTAGGAAGGAAGGAAGGAAGGGAGGGAGGGAGGGAGGGAGGGAGGGCGGGAGGGAGGAAGATAGCAATAGTTCTTAGACTTATATACCGCTTTGCAGTGTTTTACAGTCCTCTCTAAGCTGTTTACAAAGTCAGCCTCTTGCCCCCAACAATCTGGCTCCTCATTTTACCCACCTCGGAAGGATGGAAGGCTGAGTCAACCTTGAGATGGTCAGGATCGAACTGTTGGCAATGGGCAGAGTTAGCCTGCAATACCGCATTCTAACCACTGGGAAGGAAGGAAGGAAGGAAGGAAGGAAGGGAGATAGCAATAGCACTTAGACTTATATACCGCTTCACAGTGCTTCGCAGCCGTCTTTAAGCAGTTTTATAGAGTCAGCCTATTGCCCCCAACAATCTGGGTCTTCATTTGACCCACCTCGGAAGGACAGAAGGCTGAGTCAACCTTGAGCCTGGTGAGATTTGAACTGCCAAACTGCAGGCAGCCGGCAGGCAGGCACAGAAGTAGCCTGCAAGTACGGCGCTCTAACCACTGCGCCACCGCGGCTCATAATTAGCTATGCCACTCAGGAAGGATGATATTCACCAGCGTCGTTTTCTTCCTTTTCCATCTGTCTCGTTCTCCCTTTTCTATTTTCCAGCGTGAAATAAACTTGGCGCTCCCCAGCTTAGGCAGAGATGCTGACAGTGGTGCCACGTGTGGTCTCCTCCTGAAAACCCACGGAGGGCTACAGTCATTCGGCATCTAGCTCTGCCTTCCGCTTCTCCCATCGTCATCCGCCTCCTGTGGTGAATAAAATGGCTTCCACCGTGTCCCACATCTCTTGCAATGTTTCTTTTGCAGTGGCACTCTACGCGAGAGGTCACAAGCTGGGCCTGAGAGGACTAGGCGAGGAGGGAAGTCAGGGGTGGGCTTCAAAAATTTTAGCAAGGGGCTATCTGCCCGGTTGCTGGGTGGGTGTGGCCATGGCCTAGTCAGCTCCTGCACCACAGCGGAGGGTGGTTTGCCCTCCCCGGGCTCCAGAGACTCTCTTTGAGCCTCCAGGAGGGTGAAAAAAACGGCCTCCCCAGGCTCCAGAGACCCTCTGGAGGCCCGATTCAGGCCTTCCCAAACTTCCGGTAGACCCATTTTTCTCCGTCCCCGAGCCTCTGTGCACGACCTGCATCGAAAACAGGCTGCATGGGGACTCCTGGGAGCGGCGGGGTGGGGTGGGAGGAGCCAGCCAGGAGTGAGATTTGGGGATTCTCCGAACTGCACAGAATCTTAGCTAGGTTCTCCCGAACCCCCAGCAGCCCATCCCTGAGGGAAGTGTGGACAGTCGCAAGATCATACATGGAAACAGTCTCCTACACAGATCCGGCAGGTTTCTTAGGGGAAAAGGAGGAATCAGATGAGGTTGAAGCCGAATCACAGTAAGCTGCACCCAAATCTCACCACATTAGTGCTTCCTAGTCCAACCGTGCAACACTTAGAAACCGGGCATTTCAAAACAGATGAACAGATAGAGGTTCTGAGCTCTTCCTCCGGGTTTGCTCCACCAACTTTCGAAAGCCGCTCCTTCCCTCAATATAGTTTTCTTGAGGAAATAAAGGACTTGGGGAGGACAGTTGGGGAAGGAAATAATCACAGCGATGCCCACACCTGCCAACCTCCTTCCTATCGTCATCTTTATTTAACGACCCCATAATCCCTTGCGGGGTGGAGTCTGGGCAACTGAATGGGGCTAGCAGTGTGTTTTATTGGCCGGATGCCCTTCCTGTCTCCAGTGCAGAGTTTTGCTCAGCAGATATATTCTCAGTGTGCCCGGAGAGAGAAATATCTGCCTCTAGCTAGGATCAAATTCACAGCCTTCTGATTGTGAGGCGAGGGCTCTAAGTCTAGGCCACCACACTACTCCTTCCTGTAGGAGCCTAAAGTTCAAGGCAACTCTTGGTTTATTTCACCCGTAAGACCCATCATCTCAAATGAGAGAGTTTCTAGCGGGGAATTGACGGTTAAGTTTAGACATCCATAGATTGTTTGGAGCTGAGCTGTTCACATTTGGCCCTAACCTGTAACACTTTCTATCCACCTTACTGCAGGACTTTTTTTTAAAAAAAAATTGATTTATATGCCGCCCTTCTCCGGAGACTCAGGGCGGCTTACAATGCGCTAAACAATAGCCTTCATACTTTTGTATATTTATACAAAGTCAGCTTATTGCCCCCACAAACTGGGTCCTCACTTAAGCCATCCTTGTTAGTTAATCAGGGTTTATGCGTCATATAATCTCAGCCAGGGGTGGGTTTCAAAAATTTTAGCAAGGGGTTCTCTCCCCGGTTGCTGGGTGGTGTAGCCATGGTGGGCGTGGCCTAGTCGGCCTCCTGCACCATAGTGGGGAGTGATTTGCCCTCCCGGGGCTCCGGAGGATTTTCTCGAGCTTCTGGGAGGGCAAAAACGGCCTCCCCAGGCTCCGGAGGCCCTTCCCGAACTTCCGGTAGGCCCGTTTTTCTCCGTCCCTGAGCCTCTGTGCGCGCTCTGCACTTACGGGCGGGGGGGGGACTGGGGGGGGGGGGGGGGGGGGGGGGGCCAGCCAGGAACGGGATTTGGGGGTTCCCCGAACTGCACAGAATCTTAGCTAGAGGTTCTCCCGAACCCCTAGCGGCCCACCCCTAATCTCGGCTCATTCACACAATGAGTTTCTCCCGACTTTTGTTTTCTACTCGTCGGTCTCGTCCGCATTTTTTACAGTCCATTCAGTAACCAAATTTATGGGCAACTGTTAATTTCAGACCTAATGATCCGGCAATCACACTTTTGCAAGTTGAGATAGGCTCATTTCTCAGAGTTCAGGTCTCTGGTGGGCACTGCTGTGTAATCTCCAATAATAAATATATATATATATATATATATATATATATATATATATATATATATAGGCCTAAGTGTAATTGAATGCTCTCTTGATACTCCTAAAACTCAGCTGGAGTTTATGGCCAAAGACAGAAAGGGGGGTGGGGGGGAGGTGGGGGGAAGAAAGGATTGCTTTTGTGCAAGGGATAAGTGTGTTTGTGTGTGTGTGTGTGTGTGTGTGTTTCTACAAAATAGAAATACAGCCTTTGATAAGGAATGCTGAATTAATATTAATGCCTGCTATGCTATGTATTAATTGAACAGTGCCTGTGTGACACCTCTGTCGATGCGGCTCTCTTACCGATGCCTAAACTGTCTAATCATAAATTGAACTGCATTAAATTTTAACGGTCTTACCAGCGCTGTCTGAAAAGGTTCAGGGTGCACCAGGACTAATCCTAGAGCGTTTAAGTTTTTTCCTTTCTTCTATACTCTGGCATTTCTTAAGGCCGAGATATACAATCTACCGTCTCTAGGGTGGCATGCAACCCCTGACAAACCCCCCCCCCATTTTTTTTTTAACCTGTCAGAAGAGAGGAACTTGTAATGGCGTAATTAAACTCACTGTATTTAATTTACATAAAATTTAAATGAAAGGTACCGAGGGGAAATTAGCAGACATTTGTTAGATGGGAAATCCTGCCTCTGGTTATCAGAGGGAGAACTCAGATGGCTGTAAATATGTCACCAGCAAAAAAAAGTCATAACAGTGCTGGATTTTACCACGGAAACCCGTATTACCTCTCCTATACATCGCGGTGGCTCAGTGGCTAAAGACGCTGAGCTTGTCGATCGAAAGGTCGGCAGTTCGGCGTCATGGGGTGAGCTCCCGTGACTTGTCCCAGCTTCTGCCAACTGAGCAGTTCGAAAGCACGTTTAAAAAAAAAATGCAAGTAGAAAAATAGGGACCCCCGTTTGGTGGGAAGGGAACAGCGTTCCGTGCGCCTTTGGCGTTGAATCATGCCGGCCACATGACCACGGAGACGTCTTCGGACAGCGCTGGCTCTTCGGCTTTGAAACGGAGATGAGCACCGCCCCCTAGAGTCGGGAACGACTAGCACCTATGTGCGAAGGGAAGCTTTACCTTACTGAATTTATTTATTTATTGGATTTATATTGCCTATTCGCACATCGCGGCGACTCAAGGCGGCTTAGAGAATACAAAACCTCAGATAAAAATGCGAATCGTTGCAGCTGTTTAAGTTAGAAACACACTTGTTAAGTGAATCTGGTTTTCCTCATCGACTTTGCTTGTCGGACGGTCGCCAAAGGTGGATCACGTAATACTGCGGGATACGGCGACCGTCGTAAATATGAGTTCGGTTGCCAAGCGTCTGCATTTTGATCACGTGGCCACGGGGATGCCGCCACGGCCGTTAAGCGTGAAAAACAGTCGCAAGTTACTTTTTTTCCCCCAGTACTGTTGTGACTTCGAACGGGCACTAAACAAGGACCGTTGCAAGTCAAGGACTCTTTGTGGTTGCTCAGATTAAATGGAACACTTCAACCTCCTGTTGAGAAAAGCTTCCCTATGGAACGCTGATGTTTGAATCTCGTTTCTTCTTACCTCGGACTAGGATTCGAAATGGTCTTTCGGCTCAAAACTCAAATGTGAACGTTGAACTGAATATGTGGGGTTTTTTTTAAAACCAATCATAATTTTTTTCTGAAGAAAGCTTCTATTTTTTTTTCTTCTTCTTCTTCCACCTTCCTTTCAGCGGACTGTCCGAATAAGGTGTTGACAGCAAGAACGGGTGTGATCTCCAGCCCCAATTATCCCAACCCGTATCCTAAAATATCCGAGTGCAGCTATAGCATCCAGGTGGAAGACGGTTTCATGGTCATCCTAGAATTTGTGGAAACCTTTGATGTAGAAGCCCATCCAGAAGTGCTGTGTCCCTATGACATCCTGAAGGTCAGTGGGATAAGCTAAGTTAGAAGGTCTCCACGCTAGAAATCTGGATTTTTCACACAGCTCTATTAAATTCACTGCTGGTAACTAACAAAGAAACTGGCTTCACAAAGCACCCGACATCATGATTTGTTGAATAAGCTATAAATGGCTGGGTTCAAGATATGTTAAGCTCTACATTACAGTTCACAAACATAGTATCTATCTATCTATCTATCTATCTATCTATCTATCTATATCTAATCTATTCTGTCTCTTTCTCTAATCTATTCTCCATCCATCCATCCATCTGTTCTCTCATTCTATCATCTATATCTACCTACCTACCTATCTCTCTCTCTCTCCTGTTTCCCCCAAAATAAGACATCCCCTATCTCTATCTATTCATGTCTAATCTATTCTCTCTCTCTAATCTGTATTCTCTCTCTCTCTATCATCTATATCTACCTACCTACCTATCATCTCTCTCTCTCTCTCTCTCTCCCGTTTCCCCCAAAATAAGACATCCCCTGATAATAAGCCCAATTGGGCTTTTGAGTGCATGGCAATAAGGCCAAGCACTTATTTCAGGGTTCAAAAAAAATATAAGACAGGATATTATTTTTGGGGAAACACGGTGTCTGTCTGTCTGTCTATCTATCTACCCTGCTCCTATCTTGACAAAATTCTAGGAATCAAACAGCAAAGCACCAAAGAAACAGAAAAGCTTTAAAACAACTGATAAAAAGGACGTGAAAAAGCAAAAATAGACAAATGACATGACAATCTAGTATGATGCGTGAAGCCACAAGACACCTTCAAAATAAATTAATATTTACAATATATTTCCATTTCACTCTTGTGAGGTTCTGCCCACAATGATCGGATAACATTTTTCAAAATTTTGCTCAAGAGGATTCCCCCCCCCAAAAAAACCTACTTGCCACACGATCATTTAAAATTTAAAGGTGCAATCTGAAATCTGAAAGGAGAAAATTCCTGACAGTTAGAGCAATTAATCCGTGGAACAACTTGCCTCCAGAAGTTGCAAATGCTCCAAACACTGGAAGTTTTTAAGAAGAGGTTGGATGACTATTTGTCTGAAGTGGTGTAGGGTTTCCTGCCTAAGCAGGGGGTTGGACTAGAAGACCTCCAAGGTCCCTTCCAACTCTGTTATTCTAAAAATTCTAAAGAAGTTTAAAATTTGCCTTTAAAAAAAAAAAGAGCACATTTCCCCATGCTTTCTGAAGCCATTTCTTTCTGTACGGTAGGATCACGCGGAAGGGGGATGGATGCCTATTGAACGACATATCCAAAAATCATATGGTACTTGGATCACAATGAACTTCACACCTTTTCTGCAGCCTCACGACAGGCAAATTCTATTTTTGGATGGGTTATCTTCAAAACTAACCTGTTTAAAATAAGATAAAAGGAAATGAAGAAATAACCGAAGACGTTTCTTTCTTAAACAGTGGCATCAGACAGAGCCAGATGGCAAATATCTGGATGTAGGATGCTATAATAAAGCACTTATATTTTGTGGTTCTTCCAGGTGAAGACCCCCAAGAAAGAATACGGGCCGTTCTGCGGAAACTCCCCACCACCCAAAATTGAAACACGGAGCAATACAGTTGATATCACGTTCGTCACTGACATTTCTGGGGTTCACGCCGGATGGAAGCTCAGATATGACACAACAGGTTAAGAGGGCTTTGGGGAAAAGACGCGTTCCGTCCCATTTGACCACCTTTCTTGGCACGGTAGTTAAGTGAATCGTGCAGTCGTTAAGCTTAGCAAAACGGTCGCTAAGCGAAACTGGCTTTCCCCCCATTGACTTTGCTTGTCGGGAGGTCGCAAAAGGGGAATCTGGGAACCGTCGTAAAGTATGAATCAGTTGTCAAGCGTCAAGAATTGTGATCACGTGACTGTGGGGAAATGCGGCAACGGTCGTTGAGCGTGAGAAACGGTCACAAGTCGTCTCTTTCAGTGCCGTTGTTAACTTGGAATGGCCACTAAATGTTGTTAAGTCAAGGGCTACCCTTAGGTACAGCGACCCTCCAAGAAACAGCATTTAGATAGATAGATAGATAGATAGATACAGATAAGAGATGATAGATAGATAGATAGATAGATAGATAGGAAAGAGGATAGAGAAAGATGGATAATAGATTGGATGGTTGGATGGATGGATGGATGGATGGATAGATAGATAAATAGATAGATAGATAGGAGAGAGGATGGAGAAGGATGGATAATAGATTGGATGGTTGGATGGATGGATAGATAGATAGATAGATAGATAGATAGATAGATAGATGCTGAAGCAATTGGGAGGACTGCAGTGGGGTTGATGATACAGCCCATATGTTACATAGATTAAATTTTCATTCAGTAGAACAGAAATCCGAAATGTTAAAAAGAGTTCTGTAAGAGCCGCGAGATGATTTAATTGCATTTAATTGCCAAGGAGCAGGAAATCAGGGATGGTTTTTATTTATTTATATTTTTTCCTTGTTTTCCAACTCCGCAGCTTTGCCATGTCCCAACCCTCAAGCACCACCCAATGGCCGAATCTCTCCAGTGCAGGCAAAATATATCCTGAAAGACTTCTACAGCCTCTCTTGCAACGTGGGCTACGCGCTTTTGGAAGTCTGTTAATATTCTCACAGTTTGTTTTTTTTAACTTCTATGGGTTGGCAACTTATACGGATCAGTATAAATTTTAGCTGGGGAATTTATGCGCCAAAGCACAAAGCACAAAGCACTGCGTGTGTTTTACATGCAGAAGGGAAAACAACGTACATTATAAATGATTTTAATATTGAGCTGTTATTAATCTTCCCTAGTTTTGGTCTTTCTGGTTGGGGGAGCGAAGGGACGTCAAGCTCGTGCAGGACACAACACGTTTTTTTTTAAAAACTTGTTCTTTTTGGAATGATTACCAACGAAGGCGTTCTCAAATTGCGAGACAAATTCCCCCGTGGTGGAATCCAATTTTTTTTTACTACCGGTTCTGTGGGCGTGGCTTGGTGGGCGTGTCAGGAGAAGGATACTGCAAAATCTCCATTCCCTCCCCACTCCAGGGGAAGGATACTGCA
>WNWU01000078.1:340035-360827 GCA_012654045.1 Ptyas mucosa
CAAAATCCCCATTCCCTTCCCACTCCAGGGGAAGGATACTGCAAAATCCTCATTCCCTCCCCACTCCAGGGGGAAGGATACTGCAAAATTCCCATTCCCTCCCCATTCCTGGGGGAAGGATACTGCAAAATCTCCATTCCCTCCCCACTCCAGGGGAAGGATACTGCAAAATCCCCATTCCCTTCCCACTCCAGGGGAAGGATACTGCAAAATTTCCATTCCCACCCCACTCCAGGGGAAGGATACTGCAAAATCCCCATTCCCTCCCCACTCCAGGGGAAGGATACTGCAAAATCCCCTTTCCCTTCCCACTCCTGGGGGAAGGATATTGCAAAGTGTCCATTCCCACCCCACTCTGGGGCCAGCCAGAGGTGATATTTGCCGGTTCTCCAAACTACTCAAAATTTCCACCACCGGTTCTCCAGAACCTGTCAGAACCTGCTGGATTTCACCCCCTGAAATCTTTCATTCTTTCCTCCCACAGAACAAACTGATTGTGGGATCGTTCAAAGCTATCTGCCAAAAGGACGGTACCTGGAACAAGGCAATGGCCCAATGCACCAGTAGGTCTTCGCCCAGAATCCACAGGGGATTTGCAGTCCTCAGATACGTTACTTGTTTCTTGTGGAAAGCCGTTATCGAGTCTGACAGGACAAAGCTCTCTAATGAAAATTGTGGGAGACAAACTGCATTTGAATCTCAGAATAAAACATTGCCTGCTTTGAAATATTTTCAGCGGAGACCGACCAACTTTTCGTTTTGAATTTACTACAGGGGAGTTAAATACCTCCCCCCAAAAAATCTTTTTTATCTTGCGTCTGCTCACCCTCTAATTCTTCTTTTAAAATTGATTTTATGCCCCAGAAGTCATTTGGGAGCCGCTTTTAAGAGGCAGAAATGTAATTTATGTTATTTACAAGCTGAGTAAAAGAATTTGTAAGAGTTGAAACAAATGCCTCTGGGTTGCAGATCCCCGATCACAGATACTCAAGACTCTAAATTTAAGTCTCAGGAAAAAATTATCTTTGACTTGGGACCAGATTCTTTACTGCCTTGCTTGCCACTATTTTTATCCTGGTGCTTCTTGAAACTCTTGTCTGCGTTCCAGCCCTTCGGACGCTTAATATTTCTTCCTTATCCTTTTCAGTTGTTGACTGCGGCCCTGCCAATGACGTAGCCAATGGCACACTCGTCTATGTCACCGGAAGAGACATTTCCACCTATCAAGCTGAAATCAAATATAACTGTGAAAGCCCCTTCTACGCCCTGAAAACCGGCCACTCTGGTAAGAGAAACCTTTTTGTGACGTAGAAGAAGCCAACTTCAACTTTGCTTGAAAAGGCTTCCTGTGATCCCAGAGGGAGTTTGTGAAAGGAAGGGAGCTCTTCTGCATTCTAGTTAGCAGGATCTTCACCCGGGACGTTCTATTAATGTTCTTTTTGAACCTTGAAATATTCTGTAATTTTGAAAATCTCTCTGTTGTGGCCCGCCGGTGGCCAGCAGATTCGGACAGTGAGGAGATTGGGGAGGAACGTGAGCCAGTCCTCGAGTCTGCGGAAGGCTCGGACGATGGCTCCGAGTCGGAGGCAGAGAGGGGACCACGACCATCTGATAGTTCTTCGCTGCCTCCGGAGTCTCCAGAGTCTGACATCAGCAAGGCAGAAGAACGGCGGGAGCCTGTTCCCAGCGTGCGCATGCACAGAGCTGCCAGGAGACAGGATTAAGAAAACAGGGTCAACTTGGGAGTAAGGCTTGGAGATGATTGGCTCCTCCCATAAGGCATAAAAGAGGAGCCAACAGGATGTGAGCTTTTGCAGGAAGCAATTAGGTCATCTGGTCGGTTCAAGCTTTGGAAAGTTCTGTTTGACTCTGTGCTAAGTTTGGCCTTGCCCTGCGTTTGGCAATTAGCTCTCTGGCAGCTTTCCAAGGGAGATAAGGTGGGTGTTTGTAAACACTCTCCTGCAAGACTGTTTTGAGAAGCCTTTCGGACTGGGAATGACAATAATTCCCAGCCATATGAACAAAAGAAGTTTGCCGGGACTAAGATTGTGCTGTATACTTTCTAAGGAAGTTTAGGTCAGAACACACTGCCCCTTTATTTGACTGCCTCAGTAGACTTTTAAAAAAAAGAGAGAGAGAGAGAGAGAGCCAACAATCCGGTGTTTAAAAAATAATTCTGCAGACCTGGCAGTTTTACAAAGGCTACTCAGGCTGCCCCCCCCTCCCCCCATTGTTCAGATGAAGTGATGCTTTGGGCGACTGTGGATTAGTCCATAGAGAAAGAATTTGATAATTTTATGACAATTAAACAGTAAGAAGTGCTCCGTTTAAAAACAAGTATCCTGGGCTAAACACCAGTGCCTTGTAGGGTCTTGCCTTAATTGCTCTGGTATTGTACCATGTTCATGGCAATAGAGTGAAAACTTCTTTTCAACTTAAGGGATTTGTAAAACTGGCGGAACAGGGACACAAGCAGGGTGGGCTGCCGGGGGTTCGGGAGAACCTCTAGCTAAGATTCTGTGCAGTTCAGAGAACTCCCAAATCCCACTCCAGGATGGCCCTGCCCTCTCCTCCTTGGACTCCCCACGCATCCCATTTTGGATGCAGGTAAGTGCAGGGCACGCACGGAGGCTCAGGGAGGATGAAAAACGGGCCTACCGGAAGGCCGCCGGAGCCTGGGGAGGCCACTTTCACCCTCCCGGAGGCTCAAAAAAAAAGCCTCCGGAAGCCAGGAAGGGCAAAAACACACACACACACCACCATGGAGCAGGAGGCCAACTAGGCCACACCCACCATAGCCACGCCCCCCCCAGCAACCGGGCAGAGAACCCCTTGCTAAAATTTGTGCAGCCCTCCCCCCCCGCCGGACACAAGGATTCAGGCACAGAGGCCTGAAAGAGGGAGATGTCAGGCGCAAGAAATCAGGAGCCTTTAGGTCCGATATTAGCAGCTTAGGTCCAATATTAGCACGAGTTTATTTCACGCTACCACTAAACGAGAATCTATACTACTAACGGTCAAGGTAGATTGGCAGTAAAGAGTCCATGGAATTCAAGGAAGGCTGGACTTGTATCTCTTTTGTCGATGCCAAAGGACTCTGAACTGATGATGTACTTGACTCCTCCCGTGACTCAGCCTGATCATCTCCTACAGGAGGTATCAGTAAAACTATGGGATGCAAATTGGGACCTTCCGGTGAGGTTTAGGACAGTATTTAACACTGGAGGGAAAGAGCTGGTTGGAATTTGAAGTGTGGGTGGCATCTCTCTTTACCAAGACTATACTGTCTACGCAGGTAATTACCGGTGTGCCTCTGATGGTTTCTGGAAGGATCACAAGGGAAACAAAGCACCTCCGGTCTGTGAACCAGGTAATATATATGCAAGTGCTCTACAACAGGTACATAAGACAAGGATATGATCTCAGGGAAATGTCACCCTTTCCTTGCTTCGTGCTGCCGATCTGTTCCAACTAGTGCAGAAACAGTTTTCCCTTCTTGACCTGCCAGCTGTGCATAATTGTGTAGATGTGTGTGGGTGTGTAGAATCATAGGCATAAAATAATCCTAATAATGTGGATTTTTTTTCATATCCTTATAATCAAAGATGACCGAAAGCATTTTTAATTCAGCATTAACTATTTCGCTTTTAAGTATACAGAAGAAACTACTGTAGGCACTATTCAAGGCTAAAGACAGATATTACAAGGTTCTGGATGAGAAGTATGTGAAATATCTCTTACTGCAACCTTTTTTTTAAAAAAAAGTCTAAGAACTTCTATATTAGTACAAAATAACCTTTATATTTTGTCTCAACTCAATTTAATTAGCCAAACTGCACAATCGGAGACATATCAAGCAACAAAGCCAGTATTAAGACCAGACTGCACCATGTAGTATTACCAATAATAAAGTAGCATTCATATTTGTGAAGATAGTTGACCCACTCAGCACCTGGGAGATCTCAAAGACTACACATTAAGGAAAAAATTGTATTTCCATAGTTTAAAGCATTGACATACTTATATGGCCTAGATTTGTGACTAAGAAACACGTCTCACATTAAGTGCCTTTAAAGCTACAACAGATGCCAACATGTTACAATGCAGCCATAGCTCTGAACTTTTGTTATGGGAAGGATACCGATCACCACAGAAGCCTCACAGCTTAGAGATCGAAGGTGTCTGGCAAACCTGGCATCCAAATTTCAACCAGCCCACCCTCTCTCTGGAATTCCTTGTTGGGACGGGGGAAGAATGGGAAAGTAAAAGAGTTTGGGGCACACAATCCAATTTTTTTTAATTTTAATTTGATTTATATGCCCACACTTTTCTAGGACTTGTAGACCGAGGCTGGGAGAATCAAATCTCATGAACTAATAACAGTCTGACTCGTATCTTTCTCTTCCTTGCCAGTCTGTGGAGTGCAAACGTCTAACACTCTGAAGCGTATCTTTGGGGGGCAGAAGGCTCTGCCCGGCCAATTCCCTTGGCAGGTTTTAATCACGGACGCGCACGGAGCAAATGGGGCTGGAGCCCTTTTATACGATAACTGGATCTTAACAGCCGCTCACGTCTTGGGCAGCCCACCTGATGCGTCCTCCCTGACTTTGAAATTGGGGCTCCTAAACAAACGTTCCCTTCATTACCACCAAGCCTGGGCAGAATCGGTTTTTGTCCACGGCGGCTTCACAAACGATGGCCTCAATTTTAACGACGACATCGCTTTGATTAAACTGAAACACAAAGTCCCCGTTAACAAAAACATCACTCCGATTTGCTTGCCGGGATACAACCCCGGCTTCCGCGTGAACACAAACGACACTGGAATAATTGCCGGCTGGGGAAAAACGGAACGGGCTCGGCACTCCCGTTTCTTGTTGTATACTGAGGTAGATGTCGTCGAGCCGAACAAGTGCAAAGCTGCCTACGCAAACCGGACTTTGGGAGGAAGGCAACTCAGGCTGACGGAAAATATGCTCTGCGCAGGAACCGAGATGGGGGGGAAGGATTCTTGCTATGGGGACAGCGGAGGAGCCTTGGTGTTCTACGATACTAAGGCCAGGAGGTGGTTTGTCGGGGGCGTGGTCTCCTGGGGTCTGGAATGTGGTTCTGCCGGGCTCTATGGGGTCTACACAAAGGTGTCCAATTATATGTCATGGATGGGGGACCTAATTGCACGCCATTCTTGATCGGGTTTTGTCGTGTTTTTCCAATAAAGCATAGATCACAATTACTTCTGTAGATTTTAATAACGCTCATCTATTTGCCCCCTCGCCTCACCCCGCCCCAAGCTAACTGGGTTTTAGGATCCACAGAATCTTTCTCTAAGCTATGCAACCAACAAACTATGCTTTTTAATCAAGGCGAATTGAAAGATCGGATTCCTTCGTGAATTTCTCATGACCAACCCTCAACTGAAAATTCCACAGGGACCACAATTATTATGACCATCCATTTTAAATCAGAAAGCTCATAGAAAGCGCCCAGACCAATGTTCACATTTTCCTCCCAAATTATTGTCTATCGTATCTACCTACCTACCTACTGTATCTATCTATCTGCCTACCTACCGTATCTACCTACTGTATCTGTCTGTCTATCTATCTATCTATCTATCTATCTATCTATCTATCTAGGATGTAGATGGATGGATGAATAGATAAGACAGACGGATATCGCAGTCTTGCTCCCTGCCGCAATCATCGTGGTCGTAATTCCCATCTATTCAGTTTTCTGTTGTTAAAGCCATCAGTTTTCTTCTACCATAGTCAATTTTAAAGTCCAAATCTTTTAACTCCATTGAGGCTAATCTCATCCCCCTAATTTACATTTATCTTAATGAGATCAACCTAGCATACAAGGAATTCCTTTATTAGCTGGCGGAAGAGTTGGAGGTAGTAGTATTCTCTTTTTATAAACAGGCATCGCTGACAACCGGTGGGGCAGGAGGGGGGGGGGCGGGAGAGAAAGAGTGTCGAGGCGTCATGTAGCAAGAGTCCCAAGGGCTCTGCTTATTCAGCTGTTAAAAGAGTTTGGTCTCAACCGCCGAGACCAGAATGCTCCAAAGATTCAATTCACGCCCACACAAATCTGGACTGGAAAAAGGAATTGTCATCGCCACATCCATTTGAGTGGCAAAGTCTCAGTAATTAAGAGATGCTCAGCAGGCAACTGAAACACACATTTGCTCACATTGGGCCTCTGTTAAATTACAATGCTGCTTATTACTAAATGAAGCTCATTAGCAAGATAATCCTTCCAGCAGTGGCAAACCGACTGTGCTCCTTATTTCCCTCTTTAAATTGCATTTAGCACAACACATACAAAGGGCTGAAGAAAGTTAAAAACAAAGACTCCAGACAATCAAGTTATGAGAATTCTGTTTATTAACTCACTTTCAACACTAACGAAAAAATTAATGATATGAATCATGTTTGAAAACAATTCTAAGATGCTTAGGGATTGGAGGGAGGGGACGTTAAGAGCCCTTAGTGCTTGAAGCAGCATTAAGATGATCCCAGCACGGGTCCCCCTTTCTATTCAGAAGTGGCCCTTGGGGTTTTATAAATACAAGCTAAAATAAATTACTGAAACCATGCTAGTGAGGCATCAAACTTACCCTCATGATCCTTCCTGGGATGACACAGTTTAGCCTTGGGAGGTCCGAGAAAACCATATTAAGTGTTACTCAGCAGCAGTAGCTGGTGTTAATGCAAATGCTAAAATGCAAAATTCAGACGGTAGATTTTGGCAATGGATCGGATTTAGGTGAAGTCAAGATTATGCAATGTAAGACTATATGTCCTCCGGAATATTCACAGATCAGTTTTACACCAAGAAACCATCTTCTGGCGTAATAAACCAGTTTTAGTATCGAACAACCACGCCCCGATAAGCACCCAGCAAATAGTTTTTAAGAATCCGCCCTGCTACGCCAATGCCCTTTAAAAGGGAATAGGAAATTTTCAGCTGAAATGCAAAGAAAGGCAGGGGAGCTAAAGGAGATTTTAAAGTGTATAAATTTAATGGGACCAAATTTGACGGCTCCCATTACCTATCAAATGAAAGTTGTAGGTTTGTATCGAGTAAGGAAAAGTAGGCCGGTTAACTGTATTAACTCATTTAGAGCCAAACATTTACCAATACTTTTGTTGAACTGTTTACCACATTGAAACGGAGTTTATAAACATCCTATTCCCAGCAAGGCTGAAGGCCCTGAGAACACAATATTACAGGCTCAAAGGTTATTTTGGATTTTTGCTTAGACCCAGGAAATTAAGTGGTGCCTGCCGACCAGGGATGGGACAGAATTGCATTTCAGTTATGTTTATTGCAAAAGCTATGAAGGTAAGACTGGGTCATAGTTTTGGAGTTTCTGCTACATGAGGCAGGCAAACCTAAAAAAAAAAATGTTTTTAAAAAATGTAATTCTTATCCTAAATACTTTAACCAATTAAAAATTTTAAGAGCTCTTTTGCTCTCAGGGGGGCTGTCAAACACACACACGTATTACTTAAATCAGTTTTATTTAAGAATTTCCTACATTGACAAATCTTATAAAAAAGCATCCAAACACAGAACTTCAGCAAACAGCATTCATATGAATATCTTACAGACAGAAAAAAACTTCCACCCGCAAGGGAACACCTGAGCTTGCAAGTGAGCTTTGCTGGAGAGAGGAAAAAAAAACCACACACAGAAAGCACACTACGAACTGGATGTTCCCATCAAAAAAATCCCCACCTTCGGTTCACGTTACCACACTTACAGGATCATTGGAACAAAATAACACACACCATACAGCATTCACAGCAGAGTTGACATAAAGGAGAAAAAAAAAAAAGATACAGATATTCGTTTCACTTAACACATCCAACTAATTTGGTTAACTAAGTAAAAAGCCCCTCCCCCCCCTTTTTAAGTTCTTCCAGATCAGATGTCCGTTTTGAATGCAAGGGAAAAAAAAAAACATTCGTACGTTCTGCTCCCATCGCTCTCCGCACACTCTCTCACCAAAGCCACAGGATCGAGGGACATTGCGTCAAGAAAAAAAAAATAGTTTTTTTTTTAAAAAATAAAAAATAAAAAAAAATCCCATAATGCACCACCAAGTCTCTCTCCGCATGCGCCTCCTTCTTTTTCTCGCACATACCAAGCCCTCACATGCCTTGGCACCACAAATCCAATCCCACACAAGGTTTTCAGAAGTTTCAAACAAGCCTTCTGTTTTCCATCTCACAGCCTTGCGTTCACAGCGTTGAGTACGACTCCATGAAATAAAAAGAGGAGCGGATAAAATGGAACACCCACCATCTTTAAGACGTAGCATGTGCAGTGTGATGAAGGAGTCTTGGATGAGGAAAGCATGGAGACAGGAGTATTCCTAAAGCAGATATTTTTTTTTTTATATATATATATATATATATATATATATTTATATATAGGTGTTTTGTGTTTGTGTTATTTTTTTTTTTTAAACTGCACTGTTTTTCAATGAAGTGCTTCTTCCAGACACGTTTGAAATGAGATGAACTGCAAGAACTAAATGAGGTCTCCATACTGTACTTTAGTATGAGAAGGGAGACAGTGTTAAAAGGAAAAAAAGCCGACACCAACATTGCATTCTCCACACAGGACATTTGGGGGAGGGGGAAGGAGAGAAAGAGAGAAAAATTCTTATGGCGGGGGGGATCAAATTAAATTTTAAAAAAAATTAATAAGGATAGGATGCAGTTTCTGAAAAATGGCTTCCATTTTTTTTTGGGGGGAAACATGCAAAGATCTCAGCTGACTAGGAAACGAGGAATCCAATCTTTACAAATTCCTATTTAAATTGCAGCACACCCGTTTACCAGTCAGGGAAACAGTTCACGTTCAGCCACTCAATAATCCCAACTCATGTATTCCAACTCATGGTAACAAAACCTATAAAACTTCATTTAATCTTTTTTTCCCCCTTACAAAAGAAAAAAAGTGTCAAAAATACTATCGAAATATGCTACACACTGAACAAATTGATTTGGGTTCTTTTTTTTTTTGTTGGGGTTTTTTTTTTTTTGTTTGTTTTCTTTTTAGCGTATGCATTTTAGATTATACTTACCAGGAGCTCTAGAAAAAAAAAATTGATTTCCCACCAGAGTCAGTATAAGCCTGCCTACATCCCCCATCCCGATGATTTGGAATCCATGCTTGAACCAAATCCGCCATTAAACCCACTGCTGGAGCCTGTGTTGGACGAGCCCCACCCTATCGCTGGGCCAGAGTTCGAGCTTCCGTAGGAATTGCTCCCGGAGCTAAACCCTTGGCTCTGCTCCCTCTGCATGTTGCCCTGTGGCTGGTTGTTCCCTGACGGCCCAGACTGGTTTTGCTGACTAGCAAGCATGCCCATCATCCCCCAACTGCTTTGCAGGGCGGCCTGGGCGGCCGCCATCATGGCGGGATTGATGCTGAAGGCCCCAAAATTCATCCCGCCTCCCATGTTACTGCCCTGGCTGTTACCCAGTCCGCCGCCTCCACCGCCTCCCCCCCGGTTAGGAAATCCCCCCTGATTCCCAAAGCCTCCTGGATTACCACCAAATCTTCCACCTCTTTCTAGTTGTCTACTGCTATTATGCTTAGGTTCAGCATTGGATATATGGACGCTGATTCCTTTTATGATCAAGTCCTCACCACAAAGGGACTGGGCGACCTGTAAGGAACAAGGAGCAAGGGCTGAGTAACCCAGGAGTAAAGGAAGAGAGACAACAAATGCACAACAAGAGCAGCAATGAATACAGAGGTTGGCTTGAAGTATTCACGATTACCTGGCCGACTATTAGCATTCCCTCACAACAGTGGAGAACTAGTCTCCTTTTCTAAAATTAAAAAAAAAAACCACCCCCCCCCCCCCCCAGGACTGTGCAATACTAATTTAACTTGTATTGTACTACATGCCCATTCAGCTCAAGAGTCTGAAACAAGAAGCCCATTTCCTCATAAACGTTTCCACTGACATGTCTAAAAGGAAGCCCATCCCACACAATTACCCCAATTATAATTCTGAGGCAGCTGATTTTTAAATTGAATCCTGCTTCATACACATGTATAAGTAGCCACTGGCCCAGAGGTCTGGGGCAAGATTAATCAGCTGCCCAGGCAAACAAGAGTTAAGAGGGTTGTTTTTCCTTCATCCTCAAGGGCAAAAATGATTAACGGCCAGTTTATTTACAAGGTTTGCTTTGTGCCTGTTGTTATTTAAACAGTGGCAATGAAATGGGAGGCATCTAATTACGCAGTAATACTGAGATACTTCAGATCAAGCTTTCCTGAATGAAAACCTCCTTTAAAATGATTGTGGAGCTGACAGGAATAAAGTATTAAGCAGGATATATGCAATTTATAGGGGTCGTAATTCAAAAGCCAACCGCATTTACATTTAACGCACAGCGAAATTAAACGGGAATGTTATGAAAACTGCTTAAGGGCAAGGAGGGCACTGAGTGAATACCTGATCATCAGCAAACGTAACAAAGGCAAAAGCTCTGAATGGTTTGGGAATGAAGACATCAACGACTTCTCCATATTGTGAAAAAAACTGTCGGAGCTCATCCGCAGTCATGTCTTCAGTGCAACGCCCAACAAACACCTTCCTGCTACGCAGAGGTTCATCTGGACTTTGCTGGTAGCAATGCAGAAGATTTACATTAATATAAAAGAAAAGAGACACAGAGGCCGTAACCAATCAAGTTTCTCCACACCCCACCCGCATAATAATGCAGCAACTAGCCAATGAAAAAATTTCAAACTCTGACATCGTCTCTTCTAAAGTTCCAAGTGATATGACACGGGATTTGAAATCGGGAAAACTAAGGAGTGCTTCGCTCCGCCTGGGAAACCCTGTCGAGTCATAAGAACACCTGGACCAGTCTGGACTTCTGCCAACTTGTTTCAGAGAACAGAATCTCTGGGCCCCATCGGATTCATACAGCCCACAAATGTCGTCCCGTACCTTAGAATTGGGGAGCTTGCAGTCGCACCATCTTCCGTCGATCATGTGACGCTGAGACATGACTTTTACTTGGGTTTCATAGTCGGTAAATCTTACAAAACCAAACCCCTTTGAGTGGCCAGTTTTGATGTCCTTTTTAACCTAGGTTTAGAAAAGGAAATTATAGGGCCGGAATAGCATTGTGTCACTTCACCTTACTTCTCAAGTTAATTTGAAACATGTAATAATAGAAAAAATACTAATGTTCCGTCTCTTAGCTGAAGCTTTCCTTCTGCGTTACGGTCTCTGATGAAAAGCTGCAACAAGAACAGCTCCCTCTCCCTCAAATGCCCCCTCCATTTGGCCTAGAGCAGGGATCAGCAACCCGCAGCTCTGGAGCCGCATGTGGCTCTTTCATCCCTCTGCTGCGGCTCCCTGTTGCTGGTCGGCTCCACAATTGACAGGGCTTTTGGTTAGGACAGGTAGAGGAAAAAGGACACTGTGCTAGGAGGAGACTCTATGGTGGGGGAACCAGACTTCCGGTTGGCTCCAGAATTGAATGGGGGGCTTCCGGTTAGGACGTTTGTGGCTCTTTGAGTGTTTAAGATTGCTGACCCCTGGCCTAGAGGGAATAGAGGCAGGCCTTCCCTGCTGAGCAGGGGCTCCATCTGAGTCCTTCTCCAGCTAAACTAAATTTTCATTCTAACGTAGTAAGAACTGCTGTGCAGCTTCAAGAACTAGTGCCAAATACCTGCACCATGAGAACTTCTCCAAACGTGCTGAAATATTCTTTCAGATCTTGCTCTGTCGTTTTCCATGGAAGACCCAAAACTATCAGATCAGAGGTTTTTTGCACTGCTCGTTTCACTTTAACGGCTGATGAAGCATCTGTTTCATCCATTTTCCTCTTGTTGTCTAAGAAACAGCCATGGACACAAACACAGATTAAGTTAAATGCAACGTAAGACATCCAAAGTTGCTGGAAGCTGGGTAGCCTGTACTTTAACCAACTATGATTGTTCGTGCAGTCAGAGGCTTAGACTGGATTTGGCATTTTTTGACTATTGAGTCCTTCCCAAGGTTATTACATGTTATTAAAAATCAGTTAATTTTAGAGCTGTGCACATCTCAATTGCTACTCCAGACAAAGGTATGCTCAATATGAAACTTAATACATTCAACATAATGTTCAATATGCAAAATAATTTGGAAATAAGCTTTTATGCACATACAATCTGTAATATGTATTTAGTTACATGCCGGTAAGCGGGGCCCTACTAAATAACCATATTTATATAACCTCATAATATGAATGCATATGCTGTTAGACAGAATACTACTACTGTATTTGTGGTTTCCCTTCCCAGTTTTTAAACAGAATAACAGGTTAAATAATTCAGTTGTTTCCGCACATGGCTGAAATAAAATGTTTTATGAACTGGTTTAATTTCCAATTACATATTATTACAATTGATAAGATTTTTTTTTTAAAGAAAAGGAAGAATAGCTTTAAACACACACCTTTAGGATAATTCACCACATATACCAAATTTCCCCAGCCATTATCTGGTGCATGAAGAATTCCTTCCACTAATCGGACTCCTCTCATACACTGAGAGACGGGGTTTCTGTAACGCAGGCCACAGGCCCCCGGGAACTGCGCAGTAACTGTGGAGAGTAATACAGTCCCATCATCCTCTGAAGGGATCTCAATGGGTTCCTCATTCTCATCTTCCGTTACTCGGATGTATTCCGACATCTCCGCCGTGATGTTACTGAAGGGTGAAAAGAAACAGAGGAATAAGAAAGCAACATGCAATTTATAAAAAAAAGTAATCAGTGGTTTGGCCAATGGCGGAATCTAAATACTGTTTATCCGACCGAGCTTGAATTGAAAAAGGATAGATTGTAACTAAAATGATAAGAGCATGCTTCCTGTGGTAAAGGCTGTAAATTCAATCATTGTATCTTTAGTTGGAAATAATACAAGAGATTGGAAAACTTTAAGAACCTAAAGATCCACCTACAATCAGAATGGACAATATTAAACTGAGTCTGCCTCAGTATTTTATTTTTAGCATTCAGATACATTTGGCATACAAAAGCATTCCATTTAAATGATGTAGTACCAACTACCATTTTAATCCCAACAGTAGCCATTCAGATGCTCATAAATTTTATGGTTTATATTTACATGCGCATTCTAGTTAATCTAATTATAAAGCAGCCCTGCCATCTTGCCAAACTGGCACCCATCAGCCAGCTATTAAAAAAGTAACAGGGTGATTAGCAAATTAATTCCACCAGTGAGGCAAGACACCAGCAATTTTTGACTATAGTACTTCCTTTGGCTTTACTATTCAACTGAACATGTTAAAACAAACAGCAATTTCTGCTAACACTGCAACAGCAAAATTGGTCCCTTTCTCTTACACAAAATCATAAGTATTATGATTTGTTTATTCTGCTTTATCTTGTATTTTTACATTACAAACTAATAATGTTGCTTACCCTAAAAGAGAACAGAATAAGGTGTGTATGCATATGGCTAAATGTATAATTAAAACAACACCCATTTTGTATAATCTATAAGCTGCCGCAGTAGTAAGTATGCAGAAAAATTAAATATAAAACCTTTAAAAGAAATAAACTTTTAACATGCAATGCTACAAAAAGATTATACATAAAATGAGGAATAGCATGCAAGTAGTCCTCGACATATGACCATGATTGAGCCCAAAATTTCTGTTGCTAAGCGAGATAGGTATTAAATGAGTTTTGCCCCATATTACAACCTTTCTTGCCACAGTTGTTAAGTGAACCACTGCAAATGTTAAGTTAGTAACACGGCTTCCCCATTGCTTTTGCTTTTTTTTTTATTTTCACAAAAGGTAATCACATGATCCCGGGGACACTGCAACTGTCATAAATATGAGTCAGTTGTCAAGCATCTGAATTTTGATCACATGACCGTGGGGATGCTGAAAGAGTCATTAAGTGTGAAAAACCATCATAAGTCACTTTTTCCAGTGCTATTATACCTTTGAATAGTCACTAAATGAACTGTTGTAAGTGGAGGACTACTTGTGCTGAAACTGTTTCTGACTCTAAAATGTATTTTAAAACCAAACATGAAGACACATATCCAGTCGTTGGGGATAAGCATTAAAACCCTATTAATCTAATTAATAAATAAATAAATAAATAAATAAATAAATAAATAAATAAATAAGAGTTTCATTAGCAATAGCATTAGTATCACAAATAGAAAGTTGAATACATCTGGAAGGGAAAATGCAGAAAAGTATACAATATCATATTACACAAACTAACAGCAAGTAGAATTGTGATAGCACAAAATTGGAAACAACCAGACACCCCTCCAGATCAAATCATAATAAAAAAAATATACGATTGTGCAGAGTTGGACAAATTATCTATGGAAATGAAGGAGAGGGAAGATACCGAGTACTATTTAATATGGAATAAATGGTATTCCTGGATGGAGAGTAAACATAATATTTAAGGGATGTTTTTGTCATGAGATCGAATTGTAAATAGAAATCAAGATAATTTAAATAAAGATGTACATTTAAGATAAGAGATATTTAGAAGCAGAATTTGTGTAAAGAGGTTAAATAGGTTAGAGATACCGATGCAGAAAAGTTGTTATTAGTATTTAAATTTTGATATGTTTGTTTTTGGTTGTTTATATTTTTTGTTTTGTGTGTGTGTGTGTGTGTGTGTTTCTTGCTTTTTTTGTGTATTATGTTTCTTTTTGTACTGTGTATTTTAATCTTTGGAAATTTAATAAATATTATTTTTAAAAAAAGAAAAGAAAGTGGAATACAAAGTTTATATTGGTCCTATAGTTCAAAGACTACCACAAAGGGGATTTATGACTCATTTGTTCCAAAGAAGACTGATTTAGAATAAAATTGTCACTAACCGTATCAATGGAATGAAGATGATATACAGGTAGTCCTCGACTTACAACAGTTCATTTAGTGATCATTCAAAGTTACAACAGCAATGAAAAAAGTGATTTATGACCCTTTCTCACACTTATGACCTTTGCTGCATCCCTATGGTCATGTGATTTACATTCAGACGCTTGACAACTGACTCATATTTATGACAGTTGCAGTGTCCCAGGGTCATGTGATCACCTTTTGCGACCTTCCAACAAAGTCAATGGGGAAGCCAGATTCACTTAACAATCAAATTACTAATTTAGCAACTGCAGTGATTCACTGAACAAATGTGGCAAGAACAGTCATAAAAGGGGGCAAAACTCAACAAATTTCTCACTTAGCAACATAAATCTTGGGCTCAATTGTGGTCTTAAGTTGAGGACTATCTGTATTATAGAATGTACGTACTTTCTTGAATTGACTCATCTATCATTCTGGGATGTCATAACTAATTTCCCCCTCCGGCTAGTAGCCACTTACACATTACTTACTGGATGGCAAGTATACAACTTTTGAACAATTGCTGCTAAAAATTGCTGGATCTAACAGAAATTCAATTACAATCAATTTCTGTTGCAAATGGATTTTCTTGCAAGGTGCCATTTGTTTGTTTGTTTACAACTGTAAGCACACACTATACATAAACTGATACAAATTTAGCCACTCTGGGAGAAAGTTATCCATAAATGTTATCCTGGAAACCAGATTAAATGTTTTCGAAATAATTACGCACGAAATTCCTCTTTTTCTTCCAATTGGTCTATCAAACTCATTGCCGGTTTTTAGAAACATTTTTCTTGACTTCTCATGGCTCCATGGTAACATCCACGAAATTTTCTTGGCAGAATACGGAAGTGATTTGTTTACTGCCTTCTTTAGGGAGGGTGTCCCCCCCCCCTTTTTACTTCTCAGCCAAAGTGATAAGATCTTAGGATTTCCTGGTGGTCCCCCATCCAAGTTCTTAGTCCGACCTTTATTTATGGTAGGTTTTCAAAATCAGAGGCGGGAGGAAAAGACATAGGTTTGAAACGTACAGGTTTACAACGGTTCATGTAGTGACCATTCAAAGTTACAACGGCACAATTCATTTAGTGACCACTGAAAGTTACAACGGCACAGCAGTTCACTTAGTGACCATTCAAAGTTACAACGGCACAACAGTTCATTTAGTGACCATTCGGTTACAATGGCACAACCGTTCATTTAGTGACCATTCAAAGTTACAACGACACAACCATTCATTTAGTGACCATTCAAAGTTACAACAGCACAGTAGTTCATTTAGTGACCATTCAAAGTTACAACGGCACAGCAATTCATTTAGTGACCATTCAAAGTTACAACGGCACAGCAGTTCACTTAGTGACCATTCAAAGTTACAACGGCACAGCAATTCACTTAGTGACCATTCAAAGTTACAACGGCACAGTTCACTTAGTGACCATTCAAAGTTACAATGGAACAGTTCACTTAGTGACCATTCAAAGTTACAACAGCACAGTTCATTTAGTGACCATTCAAAGTTACAACGGCATAGCAGTTCATTTAGTGACCATTCAAAGTTACAATGGCACAACAGTTCATTTAGTGACCATTCAAAGTTACAACGGCACTGCGAAAAAGTGACTTAGGGCCGTGTTTCATAGTTATGACCATTGCAGTATCCCCATGGCCATGTGATCAAAAATTAAGATGCTTGGCAACTGGTTAGTGTTTATGACCATTGCTCTCTCTCTCTCTCTCTCTGTGTGTGTGTGTGTGTGTGTGTGTGTGTAGGGGTGTCACGTGATCCCCTTTTGCGACCTTCTGACCAAGGAAAAGTCAATTCACTTAACAACCGGGTTATTTATTTATTTATTTATTTATTTATTCAATTTGTATGCCGCCCCCTCTCCGAAGACTCAGGGCGGGTTACTAATTATCAACTGCAGCGGTTCGCTTAACAACCTTGGCAAGGTAGGCCGTAAAACGGGGCAAAAACTCGTTTTGGGAGCCCAACATTTATGTGGTGTTACAAGTGAGACGTTTGTTAAGCTTAACACAAACCTCTCGCTTTTAGCCACAGAAATTTTGCCCCCCACCCCAATGTAGGTCGTAAGTCGAGGACTTAAGCCTGTACTTGGAAAGGAGGAGCCAAGGGGCGCGGCCTGTTTTTTGCTCCGATCCGAGACCTTCAGCTCCTCTGAACTACAAGTCCCAGCAACTTCCATTCCTCTCAGCGTCTATTATCGCAGCATTGGCTTGCCAAAGGGAAAGGGGGGGGGGGCAACGGGAACCAGCGCCAACTGGAAGGCCTCCCTTTGCCAAAAAGAAGGCCTCGCTGGCTAAATGGTGGAAATCATTACTTCCCTCAAACATGGAAGCCTCCCAGCTGGAGAAAGGCGCCTTATCCCGTCCTGCGTGGGGTCGGGGAGCGCGCGCGCGCGAGAAAGGCCCCTATGCGCCATCGAGGCTCGGCAGGTTTTCAGTCACCTCAGCCTCCGCCTGAGGGGCCCCGTCCTGCTCACCCGAGGCGCCGCCGGCTCTCCCTCCAACCGTTGGACTCACCGTTGGCGCGAAGCCTAGGCAGGACAGGAAAGAATCGGTTGCGCGACTAGGCCGCGGAGAGGACCTTGGGCAAGCTCCCGGCTGAGGCCTCCAACTCTCCTCGCTGTCGACAAAATGGCGGCGCCCTCTTTTCCCTCAGCAACTGCGGAGCTAAGCCGCGGTCCCAGAACGAGCCGCGCCAAGTCGCTTAGCGGGGGGGACGCCGTGACCTGTCACCGAAGGCTTTTATCATCGCCAAGGGGAAAAAACGTGCTCCGGAGGAGTCCTAGTTCAAATTTCTTTCGCTACGATTTCCATTTCGAAGTTTCTCGTATTCTTTTTCCTCGCAAAAGGAGGTACTTTGAAGTCTACGGTACGGTCCCCCCCCTGATAGAAACCCAGGAGTGGTATGGCCCACTCGGCCGTGTCATGCGCATGCGTTACAAGGACGATGCGAAGTTACAGAGGAGAAGGCGTCAGAAGCTCGTTTCAGTAGCGTCTGTTATTTCTGCGCATGCGGGAAGAGGCGGTGACCTGGAGACCACGAGCGGGAAAAGGGCGGGAAGCGTTACGCATGCGCAGTCTCAGAAATGCTGAATACTTTGAATCTATTTTGTGTCCAAGGGGGTTATTTTAGTTTTTTTCGCTGCTGTTTTTACAAAAAAAACAAACCCCCTCAAAAACTGTATCCTTAATCCCAAATTCCTTCTGAAATGTGTGTTAGACCACCGAGACTGACTTTGTAGTGAAAATCTGAGCTATAAAGGCCGGTTTTGCTACTTAGACTCCTCTTTTTCCCTCAGTAATTCTTGCAAAATTCTGCATTTAATATTTTTAAATTTTAGAGGGTTTGAAACTCGCCCTGGGTAGTTCCCACAAACCAATGCATTGGAGTGGACCATTGTAGAAGCTTTTATTTCTAATTTAAAATGCTGCACCTGAGGCATAAAAAAGCTGATTATTTACAAAAAGCCACATAGTAAATGTAAAGGAGCCGTGTATATATCCAAGAGTTACAAGAGCAAACCAGAAAGAAACCCACAGAATAAGCTGGGTACAAATAAACAATACCTTGTTTTTCTTTCATTTCTTTAAAATACATTTTGCGTATTTCATTTTCAACATGGGTTCACGTTTTCCCTGCTGAGAAAGTAGCAAAGGAAAAAAAATGGGACAATTTACTATAAGGAAAGCTATTATTTTCTTAATACTTGAGGTGGCCGTTTTTCAAAAATTTAATACTATGTAACTTGCAGTCTGGTTTAACCTCTCTCTTTATGGACACATCCAGTATCTAAAAGAGTGGTGAAATCCAAATTTTTTTACTATCGGTTCTGTGGATGTGGCTTGGTGAGCGTGGTGTGGCTTGGTGGGCATGGCAGGGGAAGGATACTGCAAAATCCCCATTCCCACCCCACTCCTGGGGGAAGGATACTGCAAAATCGCCATTCCCATCCCACTCTGGCACCAGTCAGAGGTGGCATTTGCCAGTTCTCCAAACTACTCAAAATTTCCACTACCGGTTCTCCAGAACCTGCTGGATTTCACCCCTGATCTAAAATTAATCTGTTTTTCTAACAAGGAATGTTGTTTATATTGTAGCTAAACCAAGATATTTTTGTGGCCGTGTGCTGAATTAACCATGTCGTTTGATTCCCCCATTTAAGGCTAGTGAAACTGGGACTCTTTCTAATCGTGTATCTGATAAGAGAAGTTTCAGAGCTCTTCTGCAAAAAAATTTTTCCTGTTGGCAACATGCAATCCTACCTGGAGATAAATGAACCAAATGCAGGTGAAAATTTAGTTCTACACCTTGTCTCTGAAAAAAAATATGTGGATTATTTGTTTAGTTTCTGAAGTTGTAAAACGTTGCTAATTGTTGCGATTGCTTTTGACTTCCAGTTTATTCTGATTACTTTTCTCCTTAGTTAACATGTTGCAGAAACAATTCTGGTGCAAACACAAGTGGTCTGAAGACAAAGAAAAGAGGTTCTACACAGGTAAGTACTTGAGTACTATGAATATTTGCACTTCATTTTGTTCCGGCTTAAAAACAATAACCTTATATTCTGATTAGTCACAGAAGCCTTCCTGGCTTCTGACTTGCACACACTGCAAAACATTAATTAATTGTTTTAGTCATTTGGAATTCTGGTATGAATCCTACTTTCTTCATTTGTTTCTTCACCAAATGTAGTTTTAAGCCACATAACAACAATAAAAAAAAAATCTTTAGCTTGGCATAACAGCTCTGTTGGGCATATTGATCTTCAAGTATTCCCATGCCATGACAGTTTAGCAAATGCCCCGTGGAATATAAATCTGCAGCTACTAAATAGTATCGTTCCAGTTTTAGTTGCACGTGCTGCCGAAGCGAGTACCAGCTACTAAATGTGTTAAGTGTACCCACAACCTAATATGTAACATGGTAAGGTAAATGACTTGTTATCCAGGTAGGTATGCATATGATGTAAGGATTAGCTGCTGATCCTAACAGTTATGATGGAGCAACAAAGAAGCAGAAATATGTATTGAAATATAACTATTTGTAAAACAGTTTAAATTCAAATAACTATCTGTTGTGAGATCTTTGACTTTCATACCAATCTTGGTTTTTCTTTTTTGTCTGAATCGGAGATAACCTGTTTCACTGTGGGTTAATTGATACAATAGAGTGGTTGGCCCTGAAAAACTGATCATTTTTCACTCACATTCCTCTTCTGTTACTCTCTTGCCAAAACCTAGTCTTCTGAAAGACTGTGGCCCTTCCAACCCTTTCATCTGTGCACTTGCTTTAATTATTTTTACAACGGCAGTTTCATGAAAACTAACAAATCAAACAAAACGTCAAGATGTGGAAACTTTAGAAAGAGTGCAGAGAAGAGCAACAAAGATGATTAGGGGACTGGAGGTTAAAACATATGAAGAACGGCTGCAGGAACTGGCTATGTCTAGTTTAATGAAAAGAAGAACCAGGGGAGACATGATAGCAGTCTTCCGATATCTCAGGGGTTGCCCCAAAGAAGAGGGAGTCAAGCTGTTCTCCAAAGCACCTGAAGGCAGAACAAGAAGCAATGGGTGGAAACTGATCAGAGAGAAGCAACTTAGAACTAAGGAGAAATTCCCTGACAGTCAGAATAATTAATCCGTGGAACAACTTGCCTCCAGAAGTTGTGAATGCTCCAACATGGAACAGTTTTTAAGAAGACGTTGGATAACCATTTGTCTGAAGTGTTGTAGGGTTTCCTACCTAGGCAGGGGGTTGGACTAGAAGATCTCCAAGGTCCCTTCCAACTCTGTTATTCTATTCTATTCTATTCTATTCT
>WNWU01000078.1:360837-375011 GCA_012654045.1 Ptyas mucosa
TTCCATTCCATTCCATTCCATTCCATTCCGTATTTTCTATTCTATTCTATTCTATTCTATCATAGATAGTATTCTCTGGGCCCTCAAGGCAAGCATCTCAGGTGAGCAGCCCTTGTCCACATTAAGAGCAGAGCAGAGGTTGGTGCTTGGGACTTCCCCACAGAAGCAAAATAGCATCACAGGTTGCCTGGAGAGCTTTTTTTTTGCTTAAAACAGTAGAAAATCTGGACAACTGTTAGGTCAGTATTTTTCCAACTGTGAGAATTTTAAGATGTGCGGACTTCAACTCCCCGAATCCTCTGGGGAATTCTAGGAGTCGGAAGTCTGCACATCTTAAAAGTTGTCTAGACTGAGAAACACTGTGCTAAATAGTGCTGGAAAAAAACATCTGTACAGTGCGTCTCCTTACTGCCACCTAGTGGCTGCTATAGTCAATAGGCCTTAGCCTACTTCCACCTGCTGCTTTGTGAAAATGCTGAAGTTCTTCTGTGTATATTTGCTAGCGCTGCATCATGCTGTGCCAACCTGGCTCTTTCAAAAATGGAAGGGCCAGCTGGATCCCTTATACCTCTGTCTCCAAAAACAGCTCACCACACCTGTCTTTATTATATATATCTGCCTATCGAGATGAGGTGGAACGGTTGCTTTCGTGGTGTGGAGGCAATAACTTGATCAACCTTAACACCAATAAGACCAAGGAGCTTATAGTGGACTATAGAAGGAATAGATTAGACATCCAGCCCTTGTTTATCAATGGAGACCGAGTGGAGCAAGTGGCCAGTTTTAAATTTCTGGGTGTTATCATAAAAAGAGGACCTGACCTAGGGCGCTCACATTGTAGCACTGGTCAAAAGGGCCCAGCAGAGATTATACTACCTGAGACTTCTCAGGAAACAACAAGTTAATGGAAAACTGCTGGTGGCCTTCTATTGCTGCACCAGAGAGAGTATTTTAACTTACTGCACCTGTGTATGGTTTGCAAATTGCACAGTGGCAGATAGGAGAGCGCTCCAGAGGGTCAACTTCATTGCCCAGAGGATCATTGGTTGCCCTCTCCCCTCTTTGGAAGAGCTTTATAGCTCCCGGTGCCTTAAGAAAGTTCAAAACATTCTTAAAGATAAAAAGATAAAGATATATATAAAGATATAAAACTCTTTTTTTTTTGAACTATTACCATCTGGCAGACGGTACAGGACAATAAAAAACAAATAGGCTGAAAAACAGCTTCTATCCCAGGGCAATAACCATATTAAATTCTATGGTATAGTGCAGGGGTCAGCAACCTGCAGCTCTGTAGCCGTATGTGGCTCTTTCACCCCTCTGCTGTGGCTCCCTGTCACTCAAAATATGCATCACAACCGCCAATGTGCGACACCCGCCTGCACGTGATTTATTGAGCTTTTCAACTCCCGGTAAGCCAACCATGAATAAATCCAAGAAAAGTTTCAGAAGTAAACAGAACGTTTAATTCAACTACATATGCTACTTTTATGGCTGCTCAAGAAATAGTCAGGCACGGGGAAAGGTTTTGTGGCTCCCGGCGTTTTCTTTTCTGTGGGAAATGGGTCCAAATGGCTCTTTTGAGTGTTTAAGGTTGCAGACTCCCTGGTATAGTGCAATATCGGGTTTTCCATTTCAATTATATAGAATGTAAAGGATGTGTGTTTGTGTTTTTATTTTTATAGTTATAACGTACACCGAAGATGGCGTTTAATTTCGTTGTACCATGTGCCATGACAATAAAGGAAACTAAAGTAATATATATCACTAAATCAAGGGCGCATCAGTTTTCCAGAATCAATATATTTTCTGAAAATACTTTTAAAAAAAGACGGTTTGCTTCTGTCTAGAATTCCATAGTTACATAGAAACTGCGTCCTTCGGACATTTCAATTCAAAATAGCCAAGTTGGACTGGAGCAGGGCACGATATCAGCAAATGTCTTGCGAGCAAGGGGCAGAAAATGGCCCTTGCTGAGACTACTTTCCCAGCCATTAGCTCCATTGACACAGCAAGATGCATGCAGCTTACAGCTCCCAGTCTAAATAACACAGAGAGCTGGCAATTACCACAGCAGGATTCAGCAGCAGAGCTGCTCCAGCACAGCTGTTTTCTCATTAGAACCAGAAAGTCATTTGCACTCTGGGACTTGAAGCAACATCAACCACAGGAATGCCAGGAATTTAAGTATGTCTTGCTTTTCTCTATAAAGGAGAAAATGGGAGGAAGAATTGGGGGTGATCGTTGCCAAATTGGTCCATATGATGAAGGGCAGGGGTGGATTTCACTTGCCTTTGCTACCAGTTCGCGCACAGGTGCCACATCTGCGCATGCGCAGAAACTGTATTTGATGACGTCTGGGCAGGTGGGCGGAGCCTCCTCCTGCCGCCGCTACCTGTTCGCGCGAACCGGTAGCAACCCACCACTGATGAAGGGGTACCGAGGACTGTTGATACTGTTTGGGTGAAGCATTAAATTCATAAAGAGACAACTCCTTAATGAAAATTATTGGTGAGGCACGGATACATTGCTTAAATATGTCCTAAATTTTATTATAATCCTCACTCTAGATCAGTGCTTCTCAAATAGTGGGGTGCGCCCCCCAGGGGGGGCGCGAGGCTCCGTAAAAGGGGGCGCGTTTGACCTCGGCATCTGATTGGCTGTCCAAAACCCTTGTGACACGAGCCTGTCGGAGCCATCTTTAGTGTGGGACGTCCGTCCACACTTTGTTGCCCGATGGATGTGCGCCCAATTGATGCTCAAATGACTGACAATGACCTTCTCCTGTGAAACATAACGCTGCCCCAATTAATCAAACTTGCTAAAGAAATCGGGCTACCGCTGCTGACATTTGCATCGATAGTGAGCATTAAGCCAGTACATGTGACTGCGCAGGCTCCTCCCTTTCAAGGAGAACAAACCTTTTTCTAATAATGATACTATTTACAGTCGCGCGGGGAGCGCGAAAAATGTTTTCTTCTTCCTAGGGGGGCATGACAGAAAATAATTGAGAAGCACTGCTCTAGATGAACACTCACCTGTCAAGAAACAGGTAGGAGCAGCATAGGAGACTACCGTGCATTGAGTTGACTGTTTAGCTGACAAGACAGTGAATCTTTGGATTGCAGACAGAGGCTTGTTGAGTTTTACCGCCAAAGGCCAAAAATTTGATCCTGGGATTCACTAAATGAAAGGCACACGAATCGAACAGATCATAGGTTTCTAAATCCAGTCAATATATTGTTGCATTACATGCAGAATTACACACACACACACAGATTACCAGTAATTAAGATGATAAAAGGCCTGAAGACATAACGTATGAAGTATGGTTGCAGGAGTTGAATATGGCGAGGCTAGAGAAAAAAAGAACTTGATGGGGTGACATGATAGCAGTATTGCGGTATTTGAAGAGCCGCCACAAAGAAGAAGGGGTCAACTTATTTTCTGAAGCACCAGAACGCAAGATATGGATGGAAGGAGAGAAGCAACTTGGAATTAAGGAGAAACTTCCTAGCAGCGAGAACAATTAACCGGTGGAACAGAAGTTGCCTCCAGAAGTTGTAAATGCTCCCAACACTGGAAGTTTTTAGGAAAAGACTGGGCAGCCATCTGTCTGAAATGGTATAGGGTCTCCTGTTTGAGCAGGAGGATGGACTAGAAGACCTCCAAGTGTCCCTTCCAGCTCTATTCCAATTCCGATTCCTGTTGTTATACAACTTTCTTCCACTTTTTTTTTTCACAACATGACCCTAATTTTGATAGTCTTTCGGAGAATATTGAAAAAAGGACATATGGATGATCATTATTCTGGAGCAGGTCTCACCGTATTCAATGGAGCTTGCTGCCTAACTGAGAACTATTTCTAGCATAGCTGAGAGGAACCTTGTGGAACTCAGTCAGCCTTTCTTATCAGCAGAGATCAGTAAATTTAAACTCTCAAATCTATATAAATAAAAGCGAAAACCACTCACGCGTCATCACGAAATCTCCAGAACCATAAAGCCTACAAACTTGAAATTTGGCATGTATGTTCCTCTTGGCTTCTAAGTGCTCGCTAAGAAAGGATTTTTCGAAATGACCATCAGATCATTAGTATTTCATATACAGTATTATATTCACACACTCTTGATGCTAAGGAGTTAGACATTCTACTCCCCCTCCCCACCTGAAAAGAACTCTGTTCCAACTGCCAGTTGCCTTATATTAACCCGCTCTGATGCTACCCCTTCGCTAAACCGGGTGTGGGCGTGGCCAGCGTGTGACTCATCAGGCCTTCAGGCTGGGACATTTTACTCCCCCTCCCCTTCTGTTCCAACTGCCAGTTGCCATATTTATTAACATGCTCTGATGCTACGGAGTTACACATTCTACATTAAGTTTCAGGCTTTAAGTGTCGATTTATCACGCCCGATCACATAGTTTCGTAGTGAAGCACGGGTGTCCAGCTAGTCCAGGGGTCAGCAACCTGTGGCTCCGGAGCCGCATGTGGCTCTTTGGGACCTCTGCTGTGGCTCCCTATTGGGTGCCCACCACTGGCTGGCCCCACCCCTCGCCCTCCCCTCCCAGTCATTCCTCGCCTGGCCTGAGAAGGTAAGGGCGACGGTGGGGAATGGAGAAGCAGCCAGGGCAGAGACAGAGAGATACAGAGAGAGGGGGAGAGAGAGAGAGACATAGAGAGATACAGAGGGAGAGGGAGAGAGAAGGGAGGGAAGGAGGGAGAGAGATGTCAAAAGGATTTTTTTTAAAATTTGATTTATATGCCGCCCTTCTCCGAAGACTCAGGGCGGCTTACAATGCGCTAAGCAATAGCGTTCATACTTTGTATATTTATACAAAGTCAGCTTATTGCCCCCACAAACTGGGTCCTCAATTTACCTACCTTAGAAAGGATGGAAGGCTGAGTCAACCTTGAGCCTTGGTGAGATTCGAACCTGCAATAATTGCAGGCAGCTGATGTTAATAACAGGGTGCTTTAGACCACTGTACTATCCAAGGCTCTTTTGTGGTTCCTGGTGTTTTTTAACAACTGGTTCTCTGCCTTAATGACCGGCTAGGTAGGCGTGGCTGGGGGGGGGGTCATGTGACTGGTGGAAGTGAGTGACATTGAGTTGGCCACGCCCACCCAGGTTTTGTGGCTCCCGGTGTTTTCTTTTCTGTGGGAAACGGGTCCAAATGGCTCTTTTGAGTATTTAAGGTTGCAGACCCCTGAGCTAATCACCTATATTTTCATTTTAAAAACGTGTGGAATTCCCAATTTGGACATAAGGGGGCAATATTTTCTGTAGGAACAACTCTTTACCAGTTGATGAAATGTCCTTTGCCTGGATTTGGTGTGGCAGGAGGCATAATCTGTTTCTCTTTTACTGACCCAAGCTCTGTCTTTACGGGGGAAATAAAGGATTCTGCTTTTATTTTTCAAAACGGCACGTCATCCCAGACTGAACCGTGGAACTCTTCGGCTGCGGAAAGGATTGGGTGGGGATAAGGCACAACTGGGACTTGGCTGGCTCCAAAGGAAGGGAATGTGATTTCAGTAGTTATGATTGCGGATTTAGGTGGTAGTTGCTACTGCAGTGAGAGCTTCATAATACGTTTTTAACGTTCACTGAGGGGGCTATAAAACATAAAGGATGAGCCTTCCCATATTTGAAAATCCCTTTGATTGGCAGTTTTATTATCTCTGGAAGGTGCAAGGCCTTACACACAATCAACTTAAGGGGTTTTTCCTTTTATTTTATTTTTTTTAATAGAGGAAAACGATATTGCTTCTTAAGTCAAACGCACAGCTAATTGTGCCTTGATAATTATTTTAAAATCTTTCCGTATTCCTTTAATATCCCAATATTAAACCAAACGATAACTGGGGGGGCACTTGAGGACAGTCAGATTTATGAAAGAAGGCTGCCGCGTAATGAGGCTTTGGGCCGGCCAAGCATTGTGAGGTTATCATGCGGTCGTAATAAGTCTGTGGTTTGGATTGCGATCCAAATATTCCTTCCAGACCAGCAAAATTGCCTCTCTTTTTTTGGGTTTGATTTTTCTCGCTTTGGAAATATCGTGCAGATTTATAAGCAGCTATTTGGATAATTACCAGACACAAAGGAGCAAGGTTCCAGCAATTCTGCGAGGAATAACAAAATATGTCCATCGATCTTAAAAGAATCAGCATAAATATGGATCTGTGGGCAGCCCGATTAAAACATAGACCAGTTTGTTAGGCTGCATCGAGTAGCCCCCTGGAAAAAAAAATCGGAGAAATCTGGACTATTGTTTTTTGTCTTATCTCCATTACCATCTCCCACAGCAGAACAATATACAAGAATTGACTATCATTCCAGCCTGTATTGGGAAATACTATTTAGCCAATAAGTGTCTGTGAATTGCTTAATGTCAGCTAGGGGATATTTTGCCTTTTCCTGCAGTTCTCAGCGGATTGATTGATTGACGGACTGACTATGATCCATTTAGTTGTTGTCAATTCTTAGCAACCACATAGATAGATCTACAAACATCATCATCTTCTTTTAATGACCCCATAATTCAGGGGTGAAATCCAGCAGGTTCTGGAGAACCGGTAGCAGAAATTTTGAGCAGTTCAAAGAACCGAAAAATACCATCTCTGGCTGGCCCCAGAGTGGGGTGGGAATGGAGATTTTGCAATATCCTTCCCCCAGGAGTGGGGAGGGAATGGGGATTTTGCAGTATCTTTCCTCTGGAGTGAGGTGGGAATGGAGATTTTACAGTATCCTTCCCCTGCCACGCCCATTATGCCAAGGCCACCAAGCCACACCACGGCCACCAAGCCACGCCTACAGAACCGGTAGTAAAAAAAATTGGATTTCACCACTGCCATAATCCCTTGCAGGGTGGAGTCTGGGCAACTGAATGGAACTGAGTTTTTACTGGCCGGATGCCCTTCCTGTCGCCAATGCCGAGTTTTATTCAGCAGATACATTCTCAATGTGCCCAGAGAGAGAAATATCTGCCTCTCCCTAGAATCGAACTCACAACCTCCTGATTGTGACGTGAGAGCTCCACCTCTAGGCCACCTCGCCACTCATAGATAGACCTCCAATCATCGGTTAATTTTTGTACTGTCCTCTATCCCTGTTACTGATTACACTTCCCAATGAAGATGAGCCCCTCTCAACATTATCTATTTGCATTAGGTAGAGACTTGGCTTTTTATCTTCACATTTACGACAACATCCACAATCTGACAGTGACTTTGTTCTTAAAATTCTTCGCTAGCTTTGTTAAGTTTATTTCTGAGTGTTCGAAAGCAAATGATCTTATTTAGCTTTGCTGTTTTGCCTTGTTTTGTGTATGATTCATAATCAACCATGGAGATTTTCTTCTTATTTGCTGTAAATATTTTAAATAAACGGATGCCATCAGCCTTGGGAAAGGAGATTGTGATCATACAAATGTGGGTTTTAAGCAGAGGTGGGTTTCAGCAGGTTCTGACCAGTTCTGGAGAACCGGTAGGGGAAATTTTGAGTAGTTCGGAGAACCGGTAGTAAAAATTCTGACTGGCCCCGCCCCCAGCTATTCTCCGCCTCCCAAGTCCCAGCTGATCAGGAGGAAATGGGGATTTTGCAGTATCCTTCCCCTGGAGTGGAGTGGGAATGAAGATTTTGCAGTATCCTTCCCCTGGAGTGAGGTGGGAATGGAGATTTTACAGTATCCTTCCCCTGCCACGCCCATTATGCCAAGGCCACCAAGCCACACCCACAGAATCGGTAGTGAAAAAATTTGAAACCCACCACTGGTTTTAAGCAAGTTGGAGGTATCCATGCTAATGTTTTCAGTTCCAGAAGGGATCTGATAGATAGACAAATAGAATAATTTTAGGGAGCAAGAGACTTAACAGATTTCTGTGGGTTGTGGAGTCGGACGAGTGGATTTGTATTGAAGGCAGAGAGATCATAGATCTACTGTTTGTAGACATGCACATTGTCCCACTCAAAAGGCAACTCCTGCTACGGGTAAAATCTTTTTTTTAAAAAAAAATTAAATAATTAAATAAAAATTAAAATCAAGCGCATTGCCCAAGGAAATTAGGGATAATTCGATGTTTTCATCTCATTTTCCCAATTTAATTTGAAAGTGTTCGGGGGGAGATATATATATATATATATATATATTTATATATTTATATATATTTAAAAATTAATAGTCTTTGTGTAGATATCCATAACAAATCCCAAATATCTTTTCTTAGTTTTCCACATGAAATAAAAATAAAAACGGGATTGTTTGTGTAAGATTCCACTTATCCAAGCAAGCTGGGAGGCACATGTTTGCCTCTGAGTTCTGTGTCGGAAGTAAATGTCCAGCTTTTCATTCCTCTTTTCATGTGGTTTCTTTAATCCCCCAGATTCAATTTCAGGACTATTTTATAGTTCCAGTTTTACAAAGCAAAAAAACAAAAAACAAAAAAAAACTTCCTTTAATGTTGGCATTTTTGAAGAAAAAAAAAAGAGGCTTCAATCAAAACATATGTGGCTCTGGGTTTTTCTTTCTTTTTTCGCCTTCTTTATTTTACATTAGCCAGATGTAACATGTGGAGGAGAACAAGCTGAAATATGGGGTTAAGGTATTCCTGCCACAATGACACAGTCAAAACCCTCCTGTAGATTTGGCTATATTTAAGGTTGGTTGGTTGGTTTTTATTTTATTTGTTTATTTATTTATTTAATTTTTATACCACCCTTCTTCCGAAGGACTCAGGGCAGTGAACAGTCAGAATAACACACGTATAATGTGAAATAAAAACAATTTAAAATAATTAAACCAGTTTGGGCTCATTAATTAAGATCTTCAGCGTAGAATTTGGATAATCTGAAAATTTATGCCAGTCCAGCTTGGTGAAATAGAAAGGTCTTCAGGGCACGGCGGAAAGTACGGAGATCTGGGATCATTCGTATCCCTGGGGGTATCCTGTTCCATAGGTTGGTTGGTTGGTTGGTTGGTTCCTTCCTTCCTTCCTTCCTTCCTTCCTTCCTTTCTTTCTTTCTTTCTTTCTTTCTTTCTTTCGTTATTTCGTTATTTATTTCGTTATTTCATTATTTAGTTCGTTATTTAGTCCATTATTTAGTTATTTAGTCAAGCATGTATAAGATAACAGATATAAGTATAAACATGATTATGAATACAGGAAATGGATACGAATATATGGGGACAGTAGGACAGGGACGGTAGGCACGTTGGCACAGTGGTGAAATCCAATTTTTTTTTTACTACCGGTTCCGTGGGCGTGGCTTGGCGGGCGTGGCAGCGGAAGGATGCTGCAAAATCTCCATTCCCACCCTACTCCAGGGGAAGGATACTGCAAAGTCCCCATTCCCTCCTCACTCCTGGGGGAAGTATATTGCAAAATCTGTTCTTGCCTTCTGGCAGCTCTGCGCATGCGCGCGCGCTAGGAACAGGCTCCTCCTGTTCCTCTGCCTCATTGATGTCCGACTCTGTAGGCTCCGGAGTCTGCGCATAGCTCCCAGATGGCCCTGGCCCCATCTCTGCCTTCGACGCAGAGCCCTCGTCTGGGCCTTCCCCAGACTCCAGGACTGGTCCCTGTTCTTCCTCAGCCTCCTCACTGTCCGACTCTGCTGCCCGCTCCGCAGGCTGCTGGCAGACAACAACACTTATATAAGGAGAAACTCTAAACAGTTTTTCCAGTGTTGAACCATTTAATAACACCGCAGGCCATCCCGATTGCGGTTTCTTGCTTGTCATACAACTTCCCCAACAGGACGGTGAAGTGCCCCAGTACGTCCACGGTTTTTAAGAACGATTAGAAATTAAAATATTAAATATTTAAAGTCTTAAATTAATATTAGAGTATAATATTAAATATTAAAAGTCTTGCTTCTCATTTTTTTTTTGTGCTTTAAAAGTAAATCTGGCACATAACTCAAAGCCCAATTCCTGGATTTATAACAATATATGGATCTATATTCCATCCAAAATTTAGTTCTTTTATGTACATAAAAGATAGACGAGAATATTTGTAACTCGGGGTTAAACTCTGGGGTTCCTTGGTGCTCTCTGAGTTTGGTGGTTTTCTGGCAGACATTTCATTACCCAGCTAGATAACCTCATCATCATCATAGCATGATATTCATATCATTTTATGTATAGATTTCAATTCCATGGGATGTTTGAAGCAAAATTCTCGGTTTTGACTTGATCTACTATAGCTTATAATTTTATGCAGTGACATGTACTATTATTGGTATATGGTTCTTTATCCTAGCTTAAAACTTAATAACAATCTTTTGTTATCTATACCAAAGTATTTAGTTTGACCGTTCATAATTAATGATACATTGACGCTATCACCCCCTTGTTATTATTTTTTTTGCTTTGTTGCATTTTCCTTATTTTCTACTTGTCTTTGTTTATATAAGGTAAAGGTAAAGGTTCCCCTCGCACATATGTGCTAGTCGTTCCCAACTCTAGGGGTGGGTGCTCATCTCCGTTTCAAAGCCAAAGAGCCAGCGCTGTCTGAAGACATCTCCATGGTCATGTGGCTGGCATGACTCAATGCCAAAGGCGCACAGAACGCTGTTCCCTTCCCACCAAAGGTGGTCCCTATTTTTTCTACTTGCATTTTTTTTTACGTGCTTTCGAACTGCTAGGTTGGCAGAAGCTGGGACAAGTCACGGGAGCTCACCCTATGACATGGCACTAGGGATTCAAACCGCTGAACTGCCGACCTTTCGATCGACAAGCTCAGCGTCTTAGCCACTGAGCCACTTAATTTAAAATCTAGTTTTTTTTAAAAAAAGTTCTTTCTCACTTTCCATAAAAAGAATCTTTTGCTAGGGAATTAGCAAAATTTGGTGAGACTTGCGCGCTCAACGGATCGTATTTTATTTGCTTTCATGTGCCGTGTTTCTCCGCATGACAGCTCTATAAAAATCTTGGGACTCTTTTATTTTCTCTGCAGAAAAAAACAGAACAAAAACAAATGTTTTTTTTTTCCTCTCTCCTTCCTGGTGCCTGTTGTGGTTTGAGGATTGGGAGAGAATTGAAAACAAAAGTGACAAACCATTCCTCTTGGGGGTCTCATCCTGTCCAGCTTCTTTTATATCCCCCAACCTTCCCTTTCTGTAAGATTTCATTGAAGTCGAATCTCCCCAGAGAAGTAGGAGCAATTGTAGAATTTTGTGTCACTTTTGGGGATGAGGAAGAAATGATGTTTGGCTGGGGTGGGGGGAAAGCAAAAGAGAATTGCAGCTGCAAAGTTTTCAGATGAAAAGCTAATCAAAGACAGCCCAGGCGGGGCATGGTTTTAATCTTTCATCTTCAAAGACGCACAAACAAATATTGATTGTGTACCATGCAGCAGGGTAGCTGGCAACTCCCACCCCCCACCAAAATCCACATAGCTAGTATGATTGTTGTTGTTGTTGTTGTTTTGTACATTTCCAAGAGTAACCACCTCCGTCCATGAAAAAAAGGGGTATTACTTCAAGAGATTGCCCATCTGTTTCTTGGTATCCAAGATGGGCGACCAAAGGAGGAAAATTGAAGGGAGGTAGAAAAAGGAATAAGAGGGCCACAGGGAGAGCAAAGGTGGATGACAACCGACTGTAATAGCTTTTTGTATTTAAGTCCTATTTCAGTTGTGTGTCTTTATTAAAATTCATGAGATGTGGGTTTCAGCTTTGGTAGCCTCCTTCCAGTGCTGAAGGGACGCGGTGGTCAGTGGCTAAGGCGCTGAGCTTGTCGATCGAAAGGTCGGCAGTTCAGCGGTTGGAATCATTAGCGCCGCGTAACGGGGTGAGCTCCCGTGACTTGTCCCAGCTTCTGCCAACCTAGCAGTTCGAAAGCACGTAAAAAAAAAAAGCAAGTAGAAAAATAGGGACCCTCTTTGGTGGGAAGGTAACACCTTTGGCGTTGAGTCATGCCAGCCACATGACCACGGACATGTCTTCAGACAGCGCTGGCTCTTCGGCTTTGAAACGGAGATGAGCACCTCCCTCTAGAGTCGGGAACGACTAGCACGTATATGCGAGGGGAACCTTTACCTTTACCTTGCAGCAGGGGTGAAATTCAGCAGGTTCTGGAGAACCGGTAGCGGAAATTTTGAGCAGTTCGGAGAAGTGGGGAGGGAATGGGGATTTTGCAGTATCCTTCCCCTGGAGTGGGGTGGGAATGGAGATTTTGCAGTATCCTTCTGGAGTGGGGTGGGAATGGAGATTTTGCGGTATCCTTCCCCTGGAGTAGGGTGGGGATGGAGATTTTGCAGTGTTCTTCCCCTGCCACGTCCACCAAGCCACACCACGCCCACCAAACCAAACCACACCCACCAAGCCACACCCACCAAGCCACACCCATAGAACCGGTAGTAAAAAAAAATTGGATTTCACCACTGCCTTGCAATGCTGAAACTGGTTCTTCTCCACACCCTGTTCCCTAAACCTCATTGCCAGTATTAACAATACTTATGTCAGCCTTTTCCCCCAACAAGGTCAGCTGTCTTACAGAAACCTCCAAAGGTCTCCCTACAAACTGAGATTGGGTCCATTGCACTAGCTTTTCCCTAATGAGAAAAAGCTGGTTTAGGCAAGGAAGAATTCAATTAGAAGGCTGGAAGAGCTATTGATGGGAATCTGGGTGGGAGAGAAAAAAAAATGTGCTCGGCTGTTTGAAGCTGGGGAATTTAAAACGTGTAACGTGCCCTCTTACACGGTCTCATACAGGACACACTAATCAGGGAAGAGAAAACTGACCATAGAGAAAACTTCCCAGTCTTCTACTTTTAATTCGTCGGTCTTTCCACCAATAGACAACAAAGCCACAATTGGACCATAATAACTGCAGAAAACCTCAGCATTGGCCTCTCTTTATCCTAGAGACGGTAGCCGGAAACCGATAGATTGAAGCCAAATGGGAAGCTTGACTCAAAACAGATGCCACTATTATATAGCAGTGGTAAAGCAGGGATGTGTGCATATGCTTGCAGTTTGCAATAACACTTCATACATCGCATGAAGCGAATGAAAGTCCACAAAAGTTGACGCCGTAACAGATATGTTAGCTTTTAAGACGCCACAAGATTTTTCATCCGTTTGGCAAATTGACCCGGCTCGCAGGGGTGAAATCCAGCAGGTTCTGAAGAACCGGTAGCGGAAATTTTGAGTAGTTCGGAGAACCGGCAAATACCACCTCTGTCTGGCCCCAGAGTGGGGTGGGAATGGGGATTTTGCAGCATCCTTCCCCTGCCACGCCCACCAAGCCACACCACGCCCACCAAGCCACGCCCACAGAACCGGTAGGGAAAAATTTTGGATTTCACCCGTGCCCGGCTGAGGTGATGATTATGTGCCATCAGGTTTGGCCTCCACTTTTAAGTGACCACATGGATAGACTTCAGCGGATATTTATTTATTTATTTATTTGATTGATTGATTGATTGATTGATTGATTGATTTATATGCCGCCCTTCTCTGGAGACTCAGGGCGGCTTACAATGCTTTTAAGCAATAGCCTTCATACTTTTGTATATAGCTGCTTACTAGGGCTTTTTGGCCTCCCCCTAAGCAGTGTTCTATTTTATACAAAGTCAGCTTATTAGAACTGCAGAAAAAACCATGGCTACCAGCCTGCCTTCCGTTGAGGACCTGTCTACTGCACTGGTCAAAATGAGGGCTGTGAAAATATTGACAGACCCCTCGCATCCTGGACACAAACTGTTTCAACTCCTACCCTCAAAACGACACTATAGGGCACTGCACACCAGAACAGCTGGACACAAGGACAGTTTTTTCCCCGAATGCCATCCCTCTGCTAAACAAATAATACCCTCAACACTGTCAAACTATGTACTAAGTCTGCATTACTATTCATCTTCTCATCGTTCCCTTCATCCATCTCCTTCCACTTATGACTGTATGACTGTAACTTTGTTGTTTGTATCCTTACGATTTATATTGTTTCCTGATTGCTTATTTGTACCCTATGACTCTCATTAAGTGTTGTACCTTATGATTCTTGATGAACGTAACTTTTCTTTTATGTACACTGAGAGCGTATGCACCAAAGACAAATTCCTTGTGTGTCCAATCACACTTGGCCAATAAAAAAATTCTATTCTATTCTATTCTATTCTATTCTATTCTATTCTATTCTATTCTATTCTATTCTATTCTATTCTATTCTAT
>WNWU01000078.1:375021-387495 GCA_012654045.1 Ptyas mucosa
CCTATCCCTATCCCTATCCCTATCCCTATCCCTATCCCTATCCCTATTCTATATCCCACATGCTGGCCAGAGCCCCAAACTGGCTTTTAATATGCATTGAATGCTATCAACTCCCAAGTATCCAGAGGTTGGCGCTGCTACCTGCATGTCACAGAAGATCTTGGGTAGACTATGGACAAGGCCTGTAATTTAAAGACATGGCAGAATATCAATAAAGCTATTAGAGAAGGGAGGGTATTGTCTGGCCCAGAAAGTCATTTCTGTCCTCTTCTGCTTCCCCCATCAGCCAAATGAGATAGTAGTTCAGGAAAGATCTATAGGAAACAATTACAGTGGCCACCTGTCCCTGAGGGGCTGCAGATAGACGCCCCCCCACCCCCAACCATCGTTTATTGAAATCTCTGTTAAAAAGTAGCTTTCCTGCGAAGCCTAAGTAATTTTTATCTGCTAATCTTATTTATTTATCTGCTGGCTAATACGGTGCTTCAATTGCTGAAGAGATCCTTTTCTATATGGGGAAGTACTTGTATGGAAAAGCATGGCCACTACAGACATACACAGGTAATCCTTGACTTAACGACCACAATCGAGCCCAAAATTTCTGTTGCCCAGTGAGAAATTTGTTAAGTGAATTCTGCCCCGTTTTACGGACTTTCCTTGCCACGTCTGTTAACCGAATCTCTGCAGTTGTTATGTTATTTAACCCGGGTTGTTAAAGTGAATCTGGCTTCCCCATTGACTTTGCTTGTCGAGAGAGTTGCAAATGGTAAATCACATGACCCCTGGGACACTACCACCGTCATAAATATGAGTCAATTGTCAAACATCCAAATATAAATCACGTGACCGTGAGGATGCTGCAATGGTCATAAATGTGAAAAACGGTTGTTAGAATGCGGTACTGTAGGCTAAGTCACTGCAAACTCAATGGGGTATATAAGCAGTATATAAGGGCTATTTCTACAAGAGCCATGGTGGCACAGTGATTAGAATGCAGCATTGCAGGCTGACTCTGCCGACTGCCAGGAGTTCGATCCTGACTGGCTCAAGGTTGACTCATCGTTCCATCCTTCTGAGGTCGGTAAAACGAGGACCCAGAGTGTTGGGGGCAAGAGGCTGACTGTGTAAACCACTTAGAGAGAGCTGTAAAGCACTATGAAGCTGTATAGGCAAGAGCCTTGGTGGCGCAGCAGATTAAAGTACTGTTAAGTAACACTAGCTGCCTGCAATTACTGCAGGTTCGAATCTCACCAGCCTCAAGGTTGACTCAGCCTTCCATCCTTCCGAGGTAGGTAAAATGAGGACCCGGATAAGCTGACTTTGTATAAAAAAGAACACCGCTTGGGGGAGCCGAAAGCCCTACTGAGCAGGTATATACAAAAGTATGAAGGCTATTGCTTAATGCATTGTAAGCCGCCCTGAGTCTCCAGAGAAGGGCGGCATATAAATCGAACCAATAAATAAATAAAATAAATATAAGTCCAAGGGCTATTTATGTTGCTATTGTAGTTTCGGATGGTCACTAAATGAACTGTTGTAAGTCAAGGACTACCTGTCACTATATAATCACTTTATCCAGGTTTTTGTTTTTCTGGGGCATGGGAAGCAGGGGTGAAATCCAGCAGGTTCTGACAGGTTCTGGAGAACCGACAGCAGAAATTTTGAGTAGTTCGGAGAACCGGCAAATACTACCTCTGCCTGGCCTCAGAGTGGGGTGGGAATGGAGATTTTGCAATATCCTTTCCCTGGAGTGGGATGGGAAATGGGGATTTTGCAGTATCCTTCCCCTGCCATGCTCACCAAGCCACGCCCACAGAACCGGTACTAAAAAAAACTTTGGATTTCACCACTGATGGGAAGATGGCGTTTCTTCTTATGTAGAGGTGCACGGAATGAAAACTACCCTGTTTCTCCCAAAAATAAGACATCCCCTGATAATAATCCCAATCGGGCTTTTGAGCGTATGGCAATAAGGCCAAGCGCTTATTTCAGGGTTCAAAAAAAAATATATAAGACAGGGTCTTATTTTCGGGGAAACACGGGTAGTAGAAAAATTCTCTCCTGCACTTGGGTGGGTGGGTGGATGGGTGAGTGGGGAGAAAATGGGGAGGGAAAACGTGAGAAGCACACAGGCATAAAACAACCAAGCCAAGGCCTTTTACCAGAGATCTTGTCAACGCTCTTGCAGTTTACAACTCTATCTGATCCTCTTGGGATAGGAGGGTTAAGTTTCAGGCATGTTTTAGATTAAGCCGGTTGGGACGCGGTGTTGACAGGCTTCAACGAGGCATACAGCAGAATCGCCTAATCTCCCAATTCCTCCCCTAACCCAGAGAAGGCGTTTGCCCACTTGGCTACGTGCAAAAAAAAGACAGGCGTAGGGGAGAAAAAAAATGGATAAATACAGAGCCACTTTTCGGAAGTTAGCGTTGATGGCTTCGACACCGTCGCAACAGTTTGACAATCCACCAGGTAATCTACACCCGTCCTGGCCCATCTAGAAGCTCCCAATGAAATCGCTGGCACTTCTGAGAATTGTAATGTGTGCTCCTCTGCCCGTCATCAATTGGGGGAAAGGATAATCTCTAACCTGCGTATTGCGCAGTAAGAACGAACTAAGGAATTGTGCTTGTTATGTATAAAGCCACAAAGCATGTACTTCCCAAAGCATTCTTTTTGCATACCGTGTTTCCCTGAAAATAAGACCTCCCCGGATAATAAACCCAATTGGGCTTTTGAGCACATGCGCTAAAATAAGCCCTCCCTGAAAATAAGCCCTCCCCAAAAATATTTAAATGCATGTGCAGCTGGTCCCCGCCATTTCCTCTGGTTAGGGTTAGAGAGATAGCGCTGGAAATCAGATAAGACGGCAAGAGGAGCCTCGTCTTGCTCCATGCGCCCCAAAATAATAAGACCTCCCCGAAAATAAAGCCAAGCGCTTATTTCAGGGTTCAAAAAACTATAAGACAGGGTCTTATTTTTGGGAAAACCCAGGTACAATTAATTGGCCTTCACAACAGAACCATTTAAGACAAGAAGCAGATAAGATGCTCTTTTCGTTCCCTCCAAAATATAGCACTGATTTAAGTTCCTGGTTATTTCCAGAAGTGGAAGGAATATATATATTTTTAATTAAAAGTTCTTTCCCTGCTATGGTAAAGGGCCCTGGTGACAGTTTTACATTTTGCAATAGCACTTAGACTTATATACCATTTCATGCAGCTAGTTCTCGATTTACCGTGTTTCCCTGAAAATAAGACCCTGTCTTATATTTTTTTGAACCCTGAAATAAGCACTTGGCCTTATTGCCATGCAATCAAAAGCCCAATTGGGCTTATTATCAGGGAATGTCTTATTTTGGGGGAAACAGGGTACAACAATTCATTTAATCACCGGTCAAAGTTACAATGGCAGTGAAAAAGTGACTTATTGCCGTTTTTCACAGTTATGACCTTTGAAGCATCTCCATGGTCATATGATCAAAATTCAGATGCTTGGCAACTGTTCCATACTTATGACCATTGCAGTGTCCCTTTTGCAACCTTCTGACAAGCAAAGTCAATGGGGAAGCCAGGTTCACTGAACAACGGCGTTATTAATTTAACAAGCACGGTGATTCACTTAACAACTGTGGCAAGAAAAGTCGTAAAATGGGGCAAAGCTCACTTAACAAATTTCTCACTTAGCAACATAAATGTTGGGCTCAATTGTGTCGTAAATCAAGGACTACCTGTAGTGCTTTACAGCCCTCTCTAAGTGGTTTTCAGAGTCAGCCTATTGCCCCCAACAATCTGGGTCCTCGTTTTACCAACCTCGGAAGGATGGCAATCTGAGTCAACCTTGAGCCGGTCAGGATCGAACTCCTCGCAGTGGGCAGTGTTAGCTTGCAATCCTGCATTCTAACCACTACGCCACCAGGGCTCCTTTACAATTTAACATTATAAGTGTAAACTTTAGAATTCTTAGCATTCTTAACCATCTTTCTGAGAGACATACAAATTCAAAGGAAGAAAGAAAGAAAGAAAGATCTGAATGGGAATGACTATATCAAGATTCAGAGAAATCACCGCTTTGAAAACGCAGCTAAAATACCAGGGCAAGTAGGAGATACCAAAACTAGAGTTGGGAAAAGAGACTGACAGGAAAAGAGACTGCTTCTGTGCAGACAGTTTTGTTCTGACCTAGGCTTCCCCGGCAGCACGAAGCCGAGTCCTAGCCCTGATAAACCCCTTTTATTTAATTTACAGTAAATTCCTCTCCAGCAGAGTCTTTCCTCTCCCACAGTCTTTCAAGATAGTTCACAATTACTGATCTTTATCAGGCTTGGAGAGCGGCCAGGCCGATATCTTTCATTGGCAAGAATGCAGGAATGAACTAATTATCTCCTGCAAACTCCACTCCCCTGTTGCTCCTCTTTTATTCCCTCTGGGAGAGGCCGTTCATCGTCCACCTGTGGCTTTACTCCTGAGTTGACCTTTGTTCTTTAGCTGTTCCCTTCGTCTGGCAACTCTGCGCATGCGCACACTGGGAACAGGCTCCAGCTGTTCCTCTGCCTCACTGATGTCTGACTCCGAAGGCAGCTGATAACTATCAGACTGCCCTGGCCCCCTCTCTGCCTCCGACGCAGAGCCCTCATCAGACTGGCCCATGTTCCTCCCCAACCTCCTCACTGTCCGGCTTTGCTGGCCGCTGGTGGGCCACATCTAAGATCTAAGGTTTTTCAAATACGCGTGTCTGTACACACGGATGCTGATATTTTCTATGCATTTTTTTTTTTTTTGTAAAGGGTTTTTACAGAAAGGAGAAAGTGGGAAGGTTTACTTCCCAGGGGAAGAAACTGCTGGTGCTTAACACGCTTGCAAAATGCTGTAGGATTTCACCGGGGCCTTGCATTTTTATTTGAAGCGATGCCAAATCGCGCGCTCCCTAAACCAAGCTCCTCGGTGAAAAAGTATAATTTGGACAGAAGTGAATTCTGGCAGTTTAGGGGAAATACGTCTTTCCCTTCCCCGTGATTCGTGAAAACATGCTATTATTAATTAAGCCGCACAAATACTAAAGTGCCTTTCATTTCCCGGCCTTGGCCGCACGACGTACCTCTCCGTTCATCTCCTCTTGCAGGATTTTCAGTGTTTTTAACATCAGACTGATGTTAGGTATAATTACTAACTTTGCACCAAAATTATATTTGACACGGCTTGTGTGGGGAAATTAGAGCATTTCAGAGACCGCAAATTCAGCTGGGAAGACAAGCCAAGTAAAGACAAGGCAGCACAGAGTGGAAGTAATTTGAATATTACATGTGCCCTCCTGAAAATGCCAGAATCATTTAAATAGCTGGAAAGGATATTTTCCCTAATTAACCGTGTGTGCTCGACGGTTCATAAGAAGCAGTGCAGAGATGGAGGTGGACTATTCAAGCAGGGATGGCACACCCCAATCCCCCCTCCCCCCCGCAGGGGGCAGTGAAGTAGTGACTGGAGGGTGGGAGAGACCCCCACCACCACACACACACAAATTGTGATGAGTTAATTGTCACCTCTACAGCTATTTGTTCTTCCAAACAGACATTAGCTTCCGCAGGGGACAAGTCACGCTTCTAGCATCATATAAGACTTATGATGAAGTTGAAATAAAAGGGAAGGTATTGGATCCCACCTTACAGGCCTATCAAAATATTCAGAGGTGACCCTACTGCAAAGAAATGTAATATGATGGGTTCAGAGCACTCTTAAGCCGGGGTCTCCAACTTTTTGGACCTCGGGGACCACTAACTTCATAATTTTAAATCCCGCGGACCACTAATATGATCTGCCTAATGACCGGCTTGGTGGGCGTAGCCAGGTGGTCATGTGACTGGGTAGGCGTGGCCAACTTGATGTCACTCACATTGAGGGGCGTCTCGCCAGCCTCTACTCTCCCTTCCCCTCCCAGCCACTCCTCGCCTGCTTGCCCGGCCTCCTTAGGGCCCCAACAGGAAGTAGTTGTTGGAGCTAAGCAGCCACCAAGAGAAAGAGTTGTCAAATCAGCTGGCTCAGTTCAAATCGGATCTGACCGAGAAGGAGGCTCAGCAGAAGCACCTCACTGAGGACTAGGAGCATAGGCTTTCCAAGCAGAGGGAAGATCTGCGGGAGTGGATGGCCAGGTACCGGCGCCCGGAGGCTCAGCGGGCTGAGATGGTCAGCCAGTTCCAGGCCATGAGGCAGTCCCACTGGAACGAGGACCTCCGGTTCTTCGCCACCAGCGGCGTTTCCCTCCAGCCTTCACCCAAAGCCCCACACCAGGAGGCCGAAGCAGACCCCAAGTCGGAATTTCTGCCCCCCTTTGACCCGCACAAATCGACCCCGAAGGGGGAGACACTCTGCAGCAACACAAACGTTCATTGCACGTATCCGGCCCAGGGGCCGTAGTTTGAGGACCCCCTGATTTAGTGCAATATAAGAAATGCAAATAATTTTTCCGCGGACCGCCAACATTTTCTCACGGACCACAAGTTGGCTACCGCTGCTCTTAAGGACACTAGAGCAGCAGAAAGACCAATCTGACCCACGGGGGGAAAAAATTCCCTAGAGCTCCATTGCTAAAGTCTACCGCTGATAGCACCGCCATGTTCTCCTGTGGCTCTGAAACACAGTTAATTTTCTCAAGGTCTCCCCGCTTGCGGCTTTGGAAAAAAAACAAAAACCACACCAGATCTTTGCGCTCCCTTCTAATGTGAGAGAATCCACCTGCGAAGAGTGCCATCTCCCTCCTGCCATTACAACTCCTGTGGTTTCCAGTTCGTTACATATTCATTTTCTAATGCAATTATTAGCTTGTGGGGAAAGGAAAAATTAATAAAGAAGCTCTGATTAGCTCTTTACACCACATTGTTTTGTTGTTGTTGTTTTTTAATGAGGGGTTGGGTTAATTGGGTTCAAGAAGATCCTTGTGGGCAATGAGTTATTTTTTTGTGGGGGGCGGGCGGGGTAGAGCTGGTTATCGGCGCAGCAATTTGGGATAAAATGATAACAATATTAAGCCGCGTGCACGTATAAAACATACAAACAAGTCTGTTTGTTCCATAGTCTAGTTAGAACTTCGGGGGGGGGGGGGGGGATCTTTGCTTCTGAAGTTTGGCCAAGGGTGAAGTAAGTAATTTCAGGAAGTCCACGCCTATTGTTCAACCCATATGGCACTTCCCATCACTCGTAGATTAGTTTAAAACATCTATGGAACTAGCCATCCACATTTTAACACAGGGATCTCTACCAACGCTTCAGGTTTCGTGGTCCGTTGCATGACACACAGCCCCCCCCCCCCTATCAACTGAGTTTAATTCCACAAACTTCGGTTTAGTTACCATATTTTTCGGAGTATAAGACGGACCTTTCCCCCCTAAAAGGTGCATCTTATACACCGAACGTAGCCCCGCCCACCCACTGGCCCCCACTCTTTGGCCTCTGCCTCGCAGCAGTTACCTCCTTGCAAACAAACAGCAAGAAAAAAACATCTCCTTTCAGCTTCAGCACAGCCTAATTAGCACAAGTTGATTGGATCGGCCTCCCGACTCTCAGCTGATTTGCTCTCCGCTGTTTTGCGCGGGGCTCTGCTGCTTGCTGCAAAGAGGTAAATTGCTGGAGCAGATTTTTTTTCCCCCCTTGTGCTAATCAAGCTATGCTGAAAACGAAAATGAAAGTAAAGCCGGCCGTTTGCCGTTTGCTGCAACGAGGCAAAATTGCGCAGAGGCAGAGGGAGATTTCTTTTTCTTCTTTTCCCTGGCCCCCTCTCTGCCTCCGAAGCAGAGCCCTCGTCCGAGCCTTCCCCAGACTCCAGGACTGACCCATGTTCCTCCCCAGCCTCTTCACTGTCCGACTCCGCTGCCAGGTCCGCAGGCTGCTGGCATATCGCAACAGGCCATTTTAAACCTGGTGAACTCCAACTCCCAGAATTCCCTAGCGAGCTTTGGAGACCCCTGCTGGAGTTTTCCCCAGCCCTTAAAACTGAACCGAGCCTCGTCCGGTGTGCAATCAAGCCTCCATACTCCAGATTACCACAACTAGGCAAAAATGGCGGGGTGGGGATGGGGGGGGGAGCGGCGGGAGAGCGAGAGAGATGCGGGACCAAGGAATTCCAGGCAATTCTTATTAAAAATTCCTCCTCTTCTCTCCCCTTCTCATAATAACCCATGTAACCGCTCACTTCTATCCCTGACGTGCAAGAAAAGGGGAGGCGGAGAAGATTAACATTTCCTGCCAAATGACATTCATGAGGTGTGATTACTGGGTGATAATTACACACTCCTTGCCACGGTGGCTCCCCCTCTTCCTCCAGAGAAGGAATATGTTTGTGGTTTCCTTCTTCCCACCAAAGACATCTTCGGTCCTATAAACCAGCTATGGACCGAAATGTATCGGATGGCTCTGGGTTTGTGTCTCTACCTGCCTTGCCTAATTTTCCGAATCATTTCTCACCTTGCGCCTTTCTGTCCCTCCTCCCAAGGAACGCCTCACTTTTTTTTGGAGAACTTTTGCCAATATCGTATTTTAAGATGAGGGGGGAAATGTGACAGACGATTGCAGCCACTTCCCTCTGCTTTTTAGGCTTGTCCCGTACCCCGTTTCCCCCAAAATAAGACCCCACCAGAAAATAAGCCCTAGCATGATTTTTCAGGATGCTCGTAATATAAGCCTTACCCCCCAAATAAGCCCCAGTTAAGATCGTCAGCACACGGTGGAGTTTAGTACTGTATTTCCCCCAAAATAAGACCCCACCGGAAAATAAGCCCTAGCATGATTATTCAGGATGCTCGCAATATAAGCCTTACCCCCAAAATAAGCCTCAGTTAAGATTGCCAGCCAGATGGATGCATTTAGTACCGTATTTCCCCCAAAATAAGACCTAACCAGAAAATAAGCCCTAATGCGTCTTTCGGAGCAAAAATTAATATAAGACCCGGTTTTATTTTCGGGGAAACACGGTAGATGCCCTTTGATGAAATAATTTTGTCCTCCCAGTATAAAATCACAGAATCATTGCAACTCTCCTACCCTTAATTTGAGTCTTTCAAAGCTGTATTTAATGGCCTATCTAGCTACTTGGAAAAGCTTGTTGAATTATTTCTCTGCATCTCTGAAACAGATAAATTTTATTCTGGGTTAACTAGACCTGCCCATTTTCCAGGTCTGGAGACGGAAGGGGGGGAAAAAAAATCTGTAATAATATGAGTACCGATTGTTTCAAACCACCGACAAACGTTCCATTTTTTTTTTTTGCATATCTCTTGTCTCTATCCACAAAAAAGTGGAAACAACTTAAAACATCGAACTGTAACTTGTGGATGTTGTTATATATTCCATACAGTCGCTTTCTCGTGCAGAACGCAAGAAAACGTGCAGTTCCCTCTTTGCAACACTAGATGGCAGCCGGAACCCTTCTGCAGCAGGGTTCTGCCATTGACATTCTGCTAATCTTTAAACATTTTCTGCCAACTGTGGGCTTTACCAGGATTTCGTGAATGGAATTCACCTGGCACGCTGTTTTAACACCGCCGTTTAAATAAATTTTATTGGCACATTTAGCGAAAACGTTTTGCTGACCTACATTTTAAAAAAAAAAACCCAAAATATTCTTTCTTTTTAGAATTAAGACGGTTGCTGTCATATTATACTAGTGCAGGGGTCGGCAACCCGCGGCTCTGGAGCCGCATGTGGCTCTTTCATCCCTCTGCTGCGGCTCCTTGTCACCGGTCGGCTCTACAATTTATAGCTTTCAATTAGGACAGGTAGAGGAAAAAGGACGCCGCGCTAGGAGGAGACTCTATGGTGAGGGAAATGGACTTCCGGTCGGCTCCAGAATTGAACGGGGTGGGGGGAGGGGGGGGCTTCCGGTTAGGACCTTTTGTGGCTCTTTGAGTGTTTAAGGTTGCCGACCCCTGCTCTAGTGCTACCTAACCTCCATTCATTGGATTCCCATTCATTTCCAACAGCCAGTTCAAAAGGCTAGTGCTAACCTCAGTGCTTTGAGGCTGCAAATGTGAGAGAACGATTCTTCCTAATCACCCTCTAAATTCATCCTCAGTTGCTCTAGGTATAAATCCTCCGAACTAAATCCACCAAATTAAACTATTCTCCTCCGAACGGCAAATGGAGGAATTGGAGCACTGCTCTGAATTAGGGTTGAATGTCTTAGTACTAAGGTTCTCCTAAAAGCCCATCTTGAACGAGACCTGCGGTATTAAAAACCGGTAAATTCTTCTTCGGCTTGGCTCAAAAATACTATCTTTTCCAGCACCCACTTTCCTTTTTCACTGTTCACCAACAGTTCCTTTATGGCGGCATTGAAAATATCACGATGTCGGAGGTGGGTTTCAGCAGGTTCTGACCAGTTCTGGAGAACCGGTAGCAGAAATTTTGAGTAGTTCGGAGAACCGGTAGTAAAAATTCTGACTGGCCCCGCCCCCGTCTGTTCTCTGCCTGCCAAGTCCCAGCTGATTGGGAGGAAATGGGGATTTCGCAGTAACCTTCCCCTGGTTTGGGAAGGGAATGGAGACTTTACAGTATCCTTCCCCTGCCACGCCCACCAAGCCATGCCACGCCCACCAAGCCACACCCACAGAACCGGTAGTAAAAAAATTTGAAACCCTCCACTGCACGATGTGAGTTTTTCCTCACAGTATTAGCTTTGCTGATATGCCTTCTTTGTGGCAACCCCTGAGATATTGGAAGACTGCTATCATGTCTCCCCATGTCCTTCTTTTCATTTATTTCATTAAAAAAAAATAAAAATAAGGAGACTAACACCCTGTTTCACCCAAAATAAGCCATCCCCTGATAATAATCCCAATCCCCTGATAATAAACCCAATCGGGCTTTTGAGCGCATGTCTCTAACCACTGCGCTGAGGTGACGCAGTGATTAGGGTGCAGTACTGCAGCTACTTCAGCTGATTGCTAGTTCAGCAGATCAGCGGATCAAATCTCACCGGCTCAAGGTTGACTCAGCCTTCCATCCTTCCAAGGTGGGTAAAATGAGGACCCAGATTGTTGGGGGCAATATGCTAAATAGTATATTGTCTTTGTTGTAAGCCGTCAAGAGTCCTCGGAGAGTGGGCGGCAGAGAAATATGACTAATAAAAATAATAAAACAAATAAATATTTTCGGACGTTTATTTGCAAAAGCGAGCGATGCCTTTTAAAATGAGACGATAACGTTTTCAAGATATTTTGGGGTAGGTTGTGAACAAGCCGATCCAGGCAGCTAAAAAAAAAGACATTGACGGTGCATTTTTTTTTTACCAATGTAAAGGTAGCAATTGGGGCGGGATCCAGCAGCCGGAGAAATATTGAATTCATGGGAATTCTTCTGCCCCGTTCAAAAGGTCTGTCATCCATCCATCTTACGTTATTAGTGCACTTTCCATACCTTATATATGTTACATATATACAGCACCTTGTAGAACAGCTTGTGTTCTGTCTCTCGACAGATTTGCGATAGCTGTGGAAATTTTATTAAAACGGGGAGGTTGCAGTGGGAAACCTAGGTCAGGTTTATTCCCTACAGTGTCATAAGCAACTGCGTATTTTGCTTATCCGTATTTCTGTAACTTTCCTGCTATTTATTGATATTTTGCCCCTCCCTGGAGCCTTCCCAAATGAAACGTGATAGCTTTTGTAGTAACTCCATGGTACATTTTCCCGTCGTTTTTGTTGTCTTGCTCGCACGATGATTTCTTATTGAATATCACGAACTATTTATTCTTTCGTAATGGAATTAATTGCATGTATTATCTGTTCTGTATTTAAAAAGACATAGAACGTTTTTCAGCCATGTACAACGGAGAGTGACGCTATAGGGCACCTCACACTGAAAAAACTAGACACAAGGACAGTTTTTTCCCCCCGAATGCCATCACTCTACTCTGCTTAACAACTAATTCCCACAACACTGTCAAATAATTTACTAAGACTGTATTACTATTCTTCTTCTCTTCCTTACTACTATCTATCTCTTCCCACTTATTACTATAGCCATGTCACTTGTATCTTTCAATTTATATTATTTTTATTTGTTTCCTAGTACGATTTGATAGCTTATTAGTAACCTTGACTATCACTAAGTGTTGTATCTTTTTATTCTCAATGAATGTATTTTATTCTCCTTATGTACACCGAAAGCATATACACCTAAGACAAATTCCTTGTGTGTCCAATCACACTTGGCCAATAAAGAATTCTATTCTATTCTATTCTATTCTATTCTATTCTATTCTATTCTATTCTATTCTATTCTATTCTATTCTATTCTATTCACTTCCCTCTTCTCTTCCCTTCCCTTCCCTTCCCTTCCCTTCCCTTCCCTTCCCTTCCCTTCCCTTCCCTACCCTACCCTATCCTACTCCACTCCACTCCACTCCACTCCACTCCACTCCACTCCACTCCACTCCATTCTCTATTCTATTCTATTCTATTCTATTCTATTCTATTCTATTCTATTC
>WNWU01000078.1:390850-406143 GCA_012654045.1 Ptyas mucosa
AGAAAGAAAGAAAGAAAGAAAGAAAGAAAGAAAGAAAGAAAGAAAGAGCCTGTAGGCTGCATTTAAAGCTTTAAGCATGCAAACATCTATAATTTCTTTTTCATGTGTTCTTTGTCTTACCTAATTTCCAATTCTGCCTCCCTAACGCTAACCAGAGGAAATGGCAGGGACCGGCTGCACATCCGTTTAAGTATTTTCAGGGCGGGCTTATTTTCAGGCATGCGCTCAAAAGCCCGATTGAGCTTATTATTAGGGGATGTCTTATTTTTGGTGGGAAACCGGGTAATTTAACTATTGCAATTTGTTGGACTGCCCTGCGGGCTAGTTGTCCAGTGGCAAGTTGGCTGCGGTGAATTGTCCCACGGCAAGTTGGCCACGACAAGTTATCCCATTTGGGCCCTCGGCCGTGAATTACTGACCGCAGTTTAGAGTTTATCACTTTCTGTAGCGTTACCTGTGCATAATAAAAGTAGGCTTGCTTTGACAGCTTATGTGACTCTATTGAGCTCCTCCTATCTGTCTAGTTTTTTGTTTTTGTTTTTGTTTTTAAAAAAAACACCCTTCTATAATCTTGTTTCTCCCCGTGATGGTGAACCTATGGCATGCGTGCCACAGGTGGCACGCATATCCGTATCAGTGGGCACGCCAGCTCAGCTCTGGCGTGCATGCATGTGCTGGCCAGCTGATTTTCATGTCTTCTATGCCCACCAGAAGTAGGAAACAGGCTGTTTCCTGCCTCCGGAGGGCCTGGGGGAGTGGGGAAGGCCTGTTTTTCTTTCTCACCTGGCTCCAGACCCTCTCTATGCGCCTGGGGAGGGCGAAAACAGCCTTCCCCACCCCCTCGGAGGCCCGAAACGGCCCGTTTCCCAACTTCCAGTTGGCCAGGAAGTGACATTTTTTGCTATCCCCAGCCTCCAGAGACTCCTAGAGAGGCAGGGCACATAGAATTATTGGTGTGGGCACACACGTGCGCGTATCTCCCCCGCCCCGCTCTCCTGGCCCGCGATGGCAAAAAGGTTAGCCATCACTGGTTTCTCCATTCCGGTCATTGTGTTACCAAAATGTGTCGATGGCCATCCTTTCTTACGCTAGTCCTGAGAGCGGTGGCGGGGGGTGGGAAAAAAAAAACCACCCCGCGTTGCAATTTCCAACCAAGACTTTCCTTCCTATTTCTTCGTATATGTGTTTATGTGCGAGTGTGTGCGTTTATGTGTTTCAAATAAATAAAAAAGGCATTTGTGTTTTGTGCACCAAGCACTTTTGAGGGCGGCGCAGGGCCCTGTAATATGGAGGTTTATAACCTCCTTTGGTAATGCTCCCTGACACTCTGTTTTGATATCATTACTACATTATACCCACCATTTTTTGAGTGAAAAAATACAGTACTTAGAGAGTCGAAATTCATAAATAAATTCATGTCAAACCGCACTTAATATTGATTTTGTTAGTGTTCAGATTCAATAATAAGGTACTGCGTGCATGAATATTTAAATATAATCATCATTTCTGCATCTCCTAATGGCCTCTGCTCTTCTACACTCAATTTAAACACAATTTAAAAACTATAATGTATTGAAAAATACTAGGATTTAGCAATAAATCACCATTGGGTAACTCCAGGCCTTTTATAGGAGGGCTCAATATCGGCCTCTCCTGGGGCTGCACAATTAGATTCATGTTTTTAAACTTCTCAATTATCCATATACCATAATTTTATGTGAAAGTTACTTTCCCTTCCTGTTCCACGCTGCCCCCTTTCTTTACCATTTCCCCCCCCCCCTCCTCCCCCCCCCACCCCGCCTGCCCCATCAAAGATTCCCTCCCAGAAGGTAGTGGAAAAATTGCTAAGTGTTCTTTTAGCTGGGTTAGTATAGTTCTTTAGTTACTAAAGAATCAAGAGGTCACAATCTTTAAACTGAATTAGAGCCATAATCTGCGGAGGGAGAGAGGAGAATGCTGATTCACTCGCATTATTTGCCAAGGGGAAAAGGGGAAAAAGAAAAAGAAAAAAAAAATCAGCGAAAGAGATAAAACGACTCAAAACAAGCTTGTTATAGAGGACTGTGAATAGGAATCTCGCCCAGCCTCTTTTAATATTTATTTAAAAAGCCATTTTAGCCTGAATTAAGAGCACTTCAGGGAAAGTTGCTTCGAGGCAGGGCTTTATAGCGTGATTGCCTGGAGTAAGAGAAAACACCCTCCTTCCTCCTCGACACACTTAACAGTAACAGGAGTTGGAAGGGGGACCTCGGAGGTCATCTAGTCCAACCCCCTGCTCACTCAGGAGACCTGTACTAGGGATTCGAACCGCCGGACTGCCGACCTTTCTGATTGACAAGCTCAAGTGTCTTAGCCACTGAGCCGTCGGTAAAATGAAGAACAGCGCCTGCCCTTTGGTCCTTTTACTACCGGTTCTGTAGGTGTGGCTTGGTGGGCGTGGCATGGCTTGGTGGGCGTGGCTTGGTGGGCATGGCAGGGGAAGGATACTGTAAAATCTCCATTCCCTCCCCAATCCAGGGGAAGGTTACTGCAAAATCCCCATTTCCTCCCTATCAGCTGGGACTTGGGAGGCAGAGAATAGACGGGGGCAGGGGCAGTCAGAATTTTTACTACCGGTTCTCCGAACTACTCAAAGTTTCCGCTACCGGTTCTCCAGAACTGGTCAGAACCTGCTGAAACCCCACCTCTGTTCAAAATTCTTTTGAACTTGGCAAGTGATTCATATTTATGACGGTTGCAGTGTCCTGGGGTCGTGTGATCAACCCCACCTCCCCTTGCGACAAGCAAAGTCAAAGGGGAAAGCTACATTCACTTAACATCCTTGTTACTAAATTAACAACTGCAGTGATTCGCTTAATGAAAGTGGCGAGGGAGGTCGTTCAAATGGGGGCAAAATTCACTTAGCAAAATGTCCCACTTAGCAACAGAAATTTTGGGCTCGGTTCTGGTCGTACATCGAGGGCTACCTGTGATTGGCAGAGTTGATCCCAGATCGGTGGAAAACCTAGGCAAGATATTCTCTAGGTCAGGGGTCTGCAACCTTAAACACTCAAAGAGCCATTTGGAGCCGTTTCCCACAGAAAAGAAAACACCGGGAGCCACAAAACTCTTCCCGTGCCTGACGATTTCTAGAGCGGTCACAAAACTGGCATATGTAGTTGAATGAAACGTTCTGTTTTCTTCTGAAACTTTTCTTTTCTTGGATTTCTCCATGGTTGACCTACCGGGGGGGTTGAAAAGCTCAATAAATCACGTGCCAGAGGCTGTCACACTTTGGCGGTTGTGACGCATATTTTGAGTGATAAGGAGCCGCAGCAGAGGGGTGAAAGAGCCTCATGCGGCTCCAGAGCCACAGGTTGCTGACCCCTGCTCTAGGTATCTTTGCAGTGTACTTTTGTTCTGTAAGAAGACCATTCTTCTGATAATAAGGAATGCTTTTCCAAATGAGAATGGATTTTCCTGAGGCCGAGACCTTTCAGTCTCTCACAGGGTCAGTACCAGGGGTAAAATCCAGCAGGTTCTGACAGGTTCTGGAGAACTGGTAGGGGAAATTTTGAGTAGTTCAGAGAACCGGCAAATACCATCTCTGGCTGGCCCCAGAATGGAGATTTTGCAATATCCTTCCCCCAGGAGTGGGGAGGGAATAGGGATTTTGCAGTATCCTTCCCCTGAAGTGGGGTGGGAATGGGGATTTTGCAGTATCCTTCCCCTGGAGTGGGGTGGGAATGGGGATTTTGTAGTATCCTTCCCCTGGAGTGGGGTGGGAATGGGGATTTTGCAGTATCCTTCCCCTGGAGTGGGGTGGGAATGAGGATTTTGCACTATCCTTCCCCCTCGAGTGGAGTGGGAATGGGGATTTTGCAGTATCATTCCCCTCGAGTGGAGTGGGAATGGGGATTTTGCAGTATCCTTCCCCTAGAGTGGGGAGAGAATGGGGATTTTGTAGTATCCTTCCCCTGGAGTGGGGAGAGAATGGGGATTTTGTAGTATCCTTCCCCTGAAGTGGGGTGGGAATGGGGATTTTGCAATATCCTTCCCCTAGAGTGGGGAGAGAATGGGGATTTTGTAGTATCCTTCCCCTGGAGTGGGAGAGGGGGAATGGGGATTTTGCAGCATCCTTCCCCTGGAGTGGGGATTTTGCAGTATCCTTCCCCTGGAGTGGGGTGGGAATGAGGATTTTGCAGTATCCTTCCCCTGGAGTGGGGAGGGAATGGAGATTTTGCAGTATCCTTCCCCTGGAGTGGGGAGGGAATGGGGATTTTGCAGTATCCTTCCCCTGGAGTGGGGTGGGAACGGGGATTTTGCAGTATCCTTCCCCTGGAGTGGGGATTTTGCAGTATCCTTCCCCTGGAGTGGGGTGGGAACGGGGATTTTGCAGTATCCTTCCACTGCCACGCCCACTAAGCCACACCACACCCACCAAGCCATGCCTACAGAACTGATAGTAAAAAAAAATTGAATTCCACCACTGGCCAGTACCCAAAGTTTTCTTTCTCTGTTGGAATGTGGAGGATTTCTTTTTTTTTAGAAATAAGCAGGATGTTGACATTTGTATAAGGTGAATAGTTTTCATTAATTTGACACCGCACTTCAGAAACCCAATGTTGTTATAACTGAGAAAGCCGTATTACTTTTGCTGTGAAATTAGGAACAATATCTTTTCAACTGAGCCCGTAACTGAAATAGTTTCTATGGTTTAAAAGCAAATTTAATAACATTTCTGCAAAAAAAACCAAACAGCAAACCAAAATGCTATTGACATTTGGGCTCTTTGAATGACCAGCAGAAGGGGAAAAATGGCAAAAATATTAAAAGCTGAAATGTCTTTGAGCATTAGTAGCTCGGGTGGATAGTTGTGTTGTTGGTATGCGCTCCGAGCTTGGTGCTTTGGCTGCAAATATTTCGTCCCCATTCGCGGAGACATTTTCATCTTGAAGATGTCTCCTTGAATGGGAGACGAAACATTTGCAACCAAGTCGCCAAGCTCAGAGCTCAAACCGACAACATATTAAAAAGTTCCTTGGGATCATATATTATCTTTTGGGTAAATCTACCGAAAATAACCTTTATTCCATAAAAAAAATAGTGCCAGAAGAATCTCATATGTTTTCCATCAGGAAACATGACTGTAAAAATCAGATGGTTACTTCCAAGTGCATAGTTAATTCAAAGTTTAATTTGAAGTTAATTCAAAGTTAATTCAAAGTTTAAAGCACCCTGTTATTAACATCTATTAACATCTGCTGCTTGCAATTACTGCAAGTTCGAATCCCACCAGGCTCAAGGTTGACTCAGCCTTCCATCCTTTTTAAGGTGGGTAAAATGAGGACCCAGATTGTGGGGGCAATAAGCTGACTTTGTATAAATATACAAAAGTATGAAGGCTATTGCTTAACGCACTGTAAGCCGCCCTGAGTCTCCGGAGAAGGGCGGCATATAAATCAAATAAAAATAAAATAAAAAAATAAAATAAATAAAAAGTGAAATTTAGATGTACCTGTCAAAATTGAGACTGTTGTGGTCCACCAGCAGCCTGCGGAACTGGCAGCAGAGTCAGACAGTGAGGAGGCTGGGGAGGAACATGGGCCGGTCCTGGAGTCTGGGGAAGGCTCGGACGAGGGCTCTGCGTTGGAGGCAGAGATGGGACCAGGGCCATCTGGGAGTTATGTGCTGAATCTGGAGCCTGAATCTGACGTCAGCGAAGCAGAGGAATAGGGGGAGCCTGTTCCCAGTGCGCGCATGCGCAGAGCTGCCAGAAGGCAAAAACAGTTAAGACAAAAGGGGCGACTCGGGAGTAAGGCTTGGAGATGATTAGCCCCTCACATAAGACATAAAGGAAGAGCAAAGGCACGTGAGCCTTTGCAGGAAGCAACTTTGTTCGTTCTGGTTTAAATTCTGAAGCTCCATTTTGACTCTGTGCTCCGTGTGGCCTTGCAAAGCTAATTGCCCATTAGGCCTTTGGCAGCGTGTCAAGGGAGATAAAGGTGGGTGCTTATCAGCCTTATCCTGAAGGACTGTGGCAGACTTCTGTGGGACTCTTTACAAACTATTTGTGACTCGTGACGGGCTGTGAATGAGCATAATTCACAGCCGTTGAAATAAAAAGAGGGTTTTGGGGGACTAATCGTGTGCTTTTTACTGTCTCAGGAAGCCTAGGTTCAGAACAGAGTCAATGCATCTGTAGCATGAATTCTGGTAGCAGAGTAAAAAAGGGGAAGAACAAACCAAAACAAACCTTCAGTTAGAAAGTAGTTGACTATCTTTAGTGGGTGCGAAGGCCTTCACACATTGCTCCCTTCCAGATGTGTTGAAATGCATCCAGAAGAGCCGATGAAGCTTTTTGGAGGCCCTTGGAGACAGACATTAGTGCCTTATTGCAGCCCAATCTCCCCTCTTGTGATCTCCGACTGTGATCTTTGGTGATTCAGAAAAGGGCCTCCTCTAACCCTCCGCGTTCTAATATCCTTCGGATCAAATTGCTAGGATTGAACCTGAAACCTTCTCGCGAGCCGAGCGTATGTTTTGTCACTGAGCTCAGGCTGTCAATCAGCGAGAGCAAAATTTACCCAACGGTGACACTTGAACTGGTAAGCTAATAAATCAGTCTGTCAACCTCAGGCGGGGAGGGGGAAAGAGCGTTGCCAATGACCACTGCTGTCCGTCCTCCCGTCCCCCGTCCCCCCCTGTTTTGCCCTTCCGGCAGGTCACTAATAACTCGGGGTCATGCTTCAAGTGTGCCACAATAGTATATTTCCCCTTCCCCTCCCTGGGCTGCCCTTGAGGTTCTAAGGAAGTTCCTCTTGCTTTTTGAAACCGTGGCTATGAAAAATTGATCACTTTTTGTTACAGCTTCACTTCTGTCACTTTTCATCCCGGGGTCTGTTTTTTATAGAAAACAAGCTACATTCATCAAAAATGACAGAACACAGACTTAATGTAATCATGTATGGAAGCATGAATTGCAAATGTGGAACACGGGCACTAAAATGTATTTTCCATTACTGCCACAAAATGAAATAATCATGAACGTTTTTTTCCACAAATGAGAACACACGTATACCAACACCTCTAGGAAAAAAACAAAAACAAAAAACACATAGGGAAAAGTGCTACTCGCCACCACCTGCCCTATATCGGTCAGTGTGTAGTAGTGTTTGAGAACAGTTAGTAGGGATGCTGCAAGAAGTATGTATCTATAAGGGACGTGGTGGTTCAGGGGCTAAGATGCTGAGCTTGTTGATCGAATGGTCGGCAGTTCAGCAGTTCGAATCCCGAGCACCACGTCACGGGGTGAGCTCCCGTTCCTTGTCCCAGCTTCTGCCAACCTAGCAGTTCGAAAGCCCGTAAAAAATGCAAGTAGATAAATAGGGTGGGAAGGGAACAGCGTTCCGTGCGCCTTTGGCGTTGAGTCATGCCATCCACATGACCACGGAGACGTCTTCGGACAGCGCTGGCTCTTCGGCTTTGAAACCGAGATGAGCACCGCCCCCTAGAGTCGGGAACGACTAGTACATATGTGCGAGGGGAACCTTTACCTTTACCTTTACCTTTACCTATGTATCTGTGCTTGCCATCAGAAGCAAAGACATTAAATGTGTTCCCGCTTCACGAACTCTTAATATGTAGCAGGGGCCCGACCTGCTATCCCTTGAGTACAAGTAGTCCTCGACTTATGACCACAGTTGAGCCCCCGACATTTCGGTGCTTAAGGGAGACATTTGTTAAGTGTGCTTTCACCCATTTTACGACTTTCCGTGCCGCGGTTGTTAAATGAATGACTGCAGTTGATCAGTTAGTAACCTGGTTGTTAAGCGAATCTGGTTTCCCCACGGACTTGGCTTGTCAGAAGGTCTCCAAAGGTGGCTCACACATCCTCGGGACACTCTGCGACCGTCAAAAATGTGAAGCAATTTATGAGCTAATTCCTGAATGATTGACCCGAGGAACCATTGTCGGTGAGTTAAAGAGGCATAAAATGGAGAACTAACGTAATATTTGTCACAACCAGCAGGGGGCAGTGAAGAAAGCGTTTTTACAACCTCCGTGGTTGGGTTGGCCTTACTCTATGCCTTGGGCACCAGTGGAAATGGAGCAGAGAAAGATGGCAATCCCAATCCTTTCCAAAGTGTGTTTTTCTCCTTGGGTGAGAACAACACAAAATAAATAGCTTCAAAACTGCAAAATAAAAAGAGAGAGAGAGAGAGAGAGAGAGAGAGAGATACAAAGCAATGGTGAAATCAGTCTCCGGGCGCAATTCAAGGTGTTGGTTATTACCTTTAAAGCCCTACATGGCTCAGGGCCAGGCTATCTTCGAGACCGCCTTCTACCACATAGCTCCCAGCGACCGGTAAGATCCCACAGAATCGGTCTCCTCCAGGTCCCGTCAGCTAAACAATGCCGGCTGGCGGGGCCGCGGGGGAGGGTCTTCTCTGTGGCTGCCCCGGCTCTCTGGAACCAATTACCTCCTGAAGTCCGGACCGCCCTCACCCTATTGGCCTTCCGGAAAGCGGTGAAGACCTGGCTGTTCCAGCAGGCCTGGGGCCGTTGATCTCATTATAGTGACTTTGCGAAACCCGGCCACAAATTGGAGTGTATGTGTTTTAACGTTTTAATGTCTTCTTTTAACTTTTGTATGGGATATTGTTGCATTGTTTTATTCTCTGTTGTAAGCCGCCCAGAGTCCCTCGGGAGTTGGACGGCATAGAAATGCGACAAAATAAATAAATAATAAATAAATAAAATTTGTTACTACCGGGTCTGTGCGCGTGGCTTGGGGTGAGGGGCAGGGTAATGTGACTGGGTGGGCGTGGCCAACTTCTTTTTTTTTTTTACTTTTTTAAAGCATTTTTTACAACCTATTCGCCCGAATAGGAGGTAAAAAAATGCTTTTAAAAGTAAAAAAATAAAGCTCTAGTGATCACAGCTGTGGCGCGCGATCTTCAGAGCCTTTTTTAAAAAAACCTTTTAAAAGCAGGAAGTAACGACACCCGGGTGGGTGGACGGAGCCTCGCGCCATCATCGCTACCTGTTCTCCAAACCACCTGCCGCAATTGCTACCGGCTCACCCGAACCGGTCCGAACCGGGAGCATTTCACTCCTGACACAAACAATCTGAAAAAAGATTTTTGGCACTTTTTGCGTCATTCAGCCAATGGTGGGAGGAGAAGACAAAAAATGTTTCCACTGTGTCACATCTTGGAGATACCTGTCTGGAGCTTTTTAGCTATCTTCAGATATTTTTTTGGTGCACTCAAAAGTGGGAACAAGAAGCAGAAGGGCTGGTTGGTAATACGCCACTGAAGACACTTTTTAATTTCGGAGAGGAATGCGTAAGATTGTCTGTAGATTATCTATGTCCCAGGATTCAAATCAGCGGCGCTGCAAATTTTGCTGCCTGGTATTTTCCTCCCATTCAAGACAACTTACTACAAAACAGAAGCCGTGTCTGGCAATCTCGCTCGATTCCTGGAAATGAATGGTTTCTTTGATGTGCCGTTTGAGATGATTCACAGTGCCTGATGCTTCATCATCCTGAGGTCTGGACCACAATAATCCTTACCCCTTGGCCTGATAAGAAGGAGTGGAAACCAGCTTTTCCTCCTCATTCCTACCAACCCTACATTTATCTTTCGGTCCCCAACTTTTTGGGCACCAGGGATGGCTTCCACGGAAAGAGATTTTTTTCTGTGGACCAGAGAATGTGTTTGGTTTCGCGTGCGGCCTGCATCCCACGGATGGGGCTGAGCTCGTCGATCAGAAAGGGTCGGCAGTTCGGCGGTTCGAATCCCTAGTACAGGCCTCCTGGGTGAGCAGAGAGTTGGCTAGATGTCCTCCGAGGCCCCTTCGAACTCTGTTACTGTTAAACTTGTTTGCATGGCCCAGTTTCTGGCATGCTGCAGTCCAGGGATCAAGGGTTGAAGACCCCTGCTCTTGTGGGCCCAGTGGTAAAATGTAAAATTTGTTACTACCGATTCTGTGGGCGTGGCTTGGTGTGTGTGTGTGTGTGTGTGTGTGTGTAATGTGACTGGGTAGGTGTGGCCAACTTTTTCTCTTTTTTTTACATTTTTAAAGCATGTTTTTTAACAACCTATTCACCCGAATTTTTTTTTTTAACTTTTAAAACCATTTTTTCTACAACCTCTTCGGTGAAGAGGTTGTAAAAAAACGTTTTCAAAAGGCTCTGACGATCCCAGCTTCGCTCGTCAGAGGCATTTAAAAGAAAAAAAAAGCCTCCGATGATCAGGCAACTCAGCTGGTCATGAGGGTGGGGGGGGGAGGAGGCAGGAATTTTTGCTACCGGTTCTCCGAACCACCCGTTCCATCGCTACCGGATCAGGCGATCCGGTCTGAACCGGGAGCATTTCACCCCTGAAAAAAAGGCTCTGATGATCACAGCTTTGGCGCGCGATCGTCAGAGCCTTTCTTTTTTTAACCTTTTAAAAGCAGGAAGTAACGACACCCGGGCGGGTGGGCGGAGCCTCGCACCGCCATCGCTACCGGTTCTCCAAACCACCTGCCGCAATCGTTACCGGATTGCCCGAACGGTCCAAACCGGGAGCATTTCACCCCTGATTCACCCCACTTGGAGTTTTTTTTTAATGATAAAGAGATATGTAATCAGGGCTGTATCCATGCAGTACATACATATTCTTTCTACATAGTGTCATGCTTTCCAGAAGGGGGCACTTTTCTCCCAGGAGAGAAAAAAAAAAAGTTTTCTTATATTATTCAATCCCTTTCCAGTCTTGTACACCTGGGCGCTTGCTTTTTTTATTTATTTTTTTTTTAAATTTCCTTGGCCAACTTCAGTTGCATAGTGCCAGCACAGAGTGAAATATTAAGACAGGCACCTGAAATTCAAAGTGTTCCTTTAATTAATGGGTGGATGCCACAGGATGATCCAATGCAGCTCTTAAATTAATCTTAATTACATGGATTTTGAAACTTTGGCATTAGCCAGCTACACAAAATATGTATTTCATAACCCTAGAAATAGGAAAAAAAGACAGCAGCAGCAAAGTTAGCTGATGATGTTACCACCCTCTGTGGCTGGGGGTGGAAGTGTCATCTGGGTGTGTCGGAGATCTAATCTGAAGGCTCCAATTAATTTGCTCCCGCAAATATCAAAACAAGCTTTCCCCCCCCCCCCCTCCCCATTCAGATAGGGCAAACAGAATCCTCAACAATAATTTCTGAGTTTCTGCAACTTTTCTATGACGTTTTACGCCGATACGGTTGGGGGGGGAGACAAAAAGTATGGAAAATTTCAGGAGTTTGGTTGAAGTTTTTACATTTTAATCCCTGCGTGCTTTCGGAATAACTTCAGCCACCTGACCACTGCCAGGTGATTTAATGCATATCAGTTCTCTCACTCTTAAATCTATGTAGGTTAATCGCCTGTTCCCCACCCACCTTCCCATCTCAACCAGTAATGCCATTAAGCAAAACGAGGCAGGCGTCAGACTGGATCCTGGAGTGCCTTTCCCTCCCCCCCACCCCCCCTTCCTCCTCCCAGGTCAAATGGATTACTATCCATTTGAGTTGAAAAGTAAGAGAGGATATATTTCAATTGCCAGGATTGAGGTGAAATTCTACAGGTTGGCTTTCACATAGAGCAGGGGTCTGCAACCTTAAACTCTCAAAAAGCCATTTGGACCCGTTTCCCACAGAAAAGAAAACACCGGGAGCCACAAAACCTGGGTGGGCGTGGCCAACTCAACGTCACTCATTTCCACCAGTCACATGACACCCCCCAGCCACACCTACCCAGCCGGTCATTAGGGAAGAGAACCGGTTGTTAAAAAATATTGGGAACCACAAAACCCTTTTGACATCTCTCTCCCTCCCTCTCCCTCTCTCTCTGCATTTCTCTATGTCTCTTTCTCTCCCGCTCTCTCTGTATCTCTCTGTCTCTGCCCCGGCCGCTTCTCCATCCCCCGCCGTCGCCCTTCCCTTCTCAAGCCAGGCGAGGAGTGACTGGGAGGAGAGGGCGAGGGGCGGGGCCAGCCAGTGATGGTATCACCCGACAGGGAGCCACAGCAGAGGTCCCAAAGAGCCGGATGCGGCTCCGGAGCCACAGGTTGCTGACACCCGATATAAAGCAACATCTAGTTGACTTTTGCTGAGCCAAAAAACAAACAAACATTAAGCCGAATCAAGCTTCTGTAATATTTGGATAGGAGACCACAGTGAAATTCAAAGCTACAGGCTAGACTTACGAGTCAAAAACAATACTCTGAAGGAAGATGAAGGTGTGTCTTTGGTATGGCTTTTTGAGAGATTTCATGGAGCCAGCAGAAGCTGAGCTTGGCTCTTTCACAGAAGTCCCTTCGTCTTGCTCATCAAATACCTCAGGCCAACCCTACAGTTCTCCCTCTTCCCACCTTATTCGTCACAATCTGAATCAAGTAATTGATTATTATTCGGGCAGTCCAACTGTTCCCAAAGACCCCCATGTGCCTCATTTCAGATCCCCACGCTTTAATATTAAGTGTTTCAAGATTTGGAGAGAAAACCTAATTTTGGAACATCCACAGAGTGCAAGTCCGACCCAGCTATACATTTAGCCTGCAGGATATTTCTGTGATCATGGCGCTCTCAATAGGAACCAGTGGTGAAATCCTCTCTGGATTGCCACTGGTTTGTTGCCTTCGCATGTGTCTTGTGCGCGAAACGCACACAGTGTACGCATGCACAGCGCACGCTAAACGTGTGCTGCACGCAGAAAAAGGAGGCTTGAGAAAGTAAATAGAACAGCGAGGAGGGGAACAGCTGTGCTAAAACAAGATTTCCTGTTTTCTAGCCTATATAAACTGCGCAGCACAGCTGATCGTCAGAAATACCTGTTCGGATGAACCCATAGCTTTTTTTTTACTACCGGTTTGCCCGAACTGGTAGTTTTTAATCACTACCGGTTCGCCTGAACCGGTGCGAACCGGTAGCATTTCACCCCTGATAGGAACCCTAACACAGTGGCCCCCTAACCTTTTGGGCATCAGGGTCCGGCTATGTGGGGAGAGGTTTTTCCACGGACCAGAGGAGCATGGTTTTGTCTGCCGCCTGCATCCCACGGGTGGGGTTCGTTTGTTTGTGCGGCCCGGTTTCTGGCATGCCTTAGCTCAGTGCCGGTCCATGGACCAGGGGTTTGGGGACCCTTGCCCTAACGGTCGTTCTTCTTTTAAAAATGTATGTGCTGTCCAAAATTCAAGATGTATTTTACCTTAACGCAGTGTCTTTTCCTGTGTAAGATTGAGAGTATTTTGGCCAAAATATTCTCAATCTTACACGGGAAAAGACCCGAATACACCAAGACTTACATACCTGTACCCGTGAAAATGTACATACATACATATATATATATATATATATATATATATATATATATATATATATAATCTTTTCAAGTATATATTTCTATCGAGATACCTGGTCTACCCCAGAATGTGGGAGGGAGCATACTGCGTCCCTTTCGCCTTTCAGCTGCAATCCAGGAATCCTCAAGGGGTAGACCAGGTAAATGCTGGGATAGGCCAGGTGTCTTGATAGAAAAACACTTAATCTCTCCCCTGGCTCAAGGTGATGAAGGGAGGAGAATTTGTGGCTCAAAGGTTAATACTAACATGTCTAATATGCAGGTAGCCCAAGTTCGAATCCAAGGAAGGGTGTGGCTAGCTGATGAGAGCTAAATAGCTTGAAATAGATCTATACTAGTCTCCCTTTATTTCTTTATCAGCGAAATATAAATTTAAGATATATATATATATATATATATATATATATATATATATATATATGTCTGTCTGTCTGTCTGTCTTTGGTTATTCGGGTTTTCTCCTGCGTAAAATTGGAAGTGTCTTGGCGACATTGTGCCAAGTGTCTTGGCGAGCACAGCCAAGCCCCCAACCAATCAGAACACACCTCCACCCTATCAGAACACAGCTAGGCTCCCACCCAATCAGTTCACACCCCCACTGGCAGTTAAAAGGAAGAAACAGCTGCGATCACACATGGCTCCTAGAAGCACGAAGCCTAGAACACCAGCCTGAAGATGACGAATGAGACTTCGTCGAAACGTCGCCAAGACACTTCCAATTTTACGCGGGAGAAAACCCGAATAACCAAAGACCTACATACAAACACCCGCGAAAACCTCAGAAAATACACACACACACACACACACACACACACACCATGTTTCCCTGAAAGTAAGACCCTGTCATATTTTTTGAACCCTGAAAAAAGCGCTTGGCCTTATTTTGGGAGAGGTCTTATTATTTTGGGGCGCGTGTAACGAGACGGGGCTACTCTTGCCGTTTTACCTGATTTCCAGCTCTGTCTCCCTAACTCTAACCAGAGGAAACGGCCGGGACTGGCTGCACGTGCATTTAAATATTTTTGGGGAGGACTTATTTGTGGGGGCTTATTTTCAGGGAGGGCTTACTTTTCGCGGTGGGGTATTTTAGCGCATGCGCTCAAAAGCCTGATTGGGCTTATTATCCAGGGAGGTCTTATTTTTGGGGGAACACGGTGTATGTATATGTGTGTGTGTGTGTGTGTGTGTGTGTGTGTGTGTGTATGCTAAGCTGCAAGCCTTGACTTGATAGACGGCAGAATAATGGACGGGATTTATCCTGCTGGAAGAGGTGGAACAAAGACTGTCCTTTTGGGACCTCCCAGAGTATTAGCCTTTGCCAACTCCTAAATAGATTGTGGAGCATAGAGATAGATCCTCTGGGAATGTTCACCAGAAATGTGTTTGATTCACCTAAGCAGCCTCTGGACAGCCTTTAAGAGAGGAAACCAAGAGGCCTCTCTGGTGCCCCAAGGAGACAGCCTAAGGGACCAGGCTAGCTGTATGCACACACAGGCTCCTTCAAGCAAACAAACCCTTAAAAGGAGTTCCATTGATCTGCCTGGAAGCAGTAGGTGCGCCTTGGTCTTTCCCCACAGAAAAGCGAAAGGGAGAGAGGCATTGCGCTGGTGCCTGTGCAGGGGCTGGATTAACTCCGCGTGTCCTGCAAATAGAAGACCTACCAGTAATTTAATTATTTCCCCGCACAATAAACTGAGCATTTCTTACAGTAAAGCATATGCACCGAAGACAAATTCATTGTGTGTCCAATCACACTTGGCCAATAAAGAATCCTATTCTATACTATACTATACCGTACTATTCTGTTCTGTTCTCTGTTCTGTTCTATTTTATTCTCTCTTTATTCTATTCTATTCATTCTGTATTCTATTCTATTCTCTTTATTCTATTCTATTCTCTCTTTATTCTGTTCTATTCTATT
>WNWU01000078.1:406422-419236 GCA_012654045.1 Ptyas mucosa
TATTCTATTCTATTCTATTCTATTCTATTCTATTCTATTCTATTCTATTCTATTCTATTCTGAAAAAAAATTGGTGCTTGTTTGTTAGCAGACAGAACTATTCCAAAACAGGTTTAAAAACCAGTGCGTCTCCAAAAGCGCATCGGCCCCTCTACCACAGAGGATGTGATGCCATATGATAAAAGGAAAGGGGAGCTGCCCTATATTATAAAATTAGGTATGAATACGGGCGTGCGTGTGTTGGTATATAAATGGAAGTCTCAGCTGTAGCTGGCAGTCACCATTTCCTTCAGTAGAAGTCAAGTCCACGGAGCAGCGGCTACTGAATTATAGATCTTGAAGGATAACAGCACAGATGCATAGAAAGAATAATACTTTCTACTTTTACCAGAATTTACTGGTAAAAATTAATTCTACTACTAAAAGTAATACCACTTTTATCGAATACCTGTCTCTACTCACTATTGGGAGTTGTCATAGGTGACGTGTTTGAGCCAAGAATTTCATCGTATCACCTGGTTATCTGAGTAAAGTTACCTGTACAAAGATAGATAGATAGATAGATAGATAGATAGATAGATAGATAGATAGATAGATAGATAGATAGGCAGGCAGGCAGGCAGGCAGGCAGGCAGACAGACAGACAGACAGACAGACAGACAGACAGACAGGTGGATAGATAGAAGTCCTACTATAGGATTGTCTCCATACATACAAGAAGGACACTATACAAATAACAAGTTCCCAGAACTTTAAGGATTCATGATGCTGTCATTTTTCCACAATACAGGTTAATTTCCCCAATTCCCATGATTTCTGAGCAAGTGCATAATGCATTTTCCCCCTAAGGCTTACCCTCTAATTCAACGCAGCATGTAATTTCTAATATGCGTTTTTCTGCTGTTAGAACTACTATTACTTGTTACAAAGCTGTTTCCCATTTTCAGCGAGAAAGAAATGGAGGTACCCTTTCATTAGCAGCGAGTTTCCATTGAATGAATAGGCTACATGTTACCTATCTCGTAGGTGAAGGTAATTAAAATCGGAGTGAAAAGAAAATATTGTTTTGCTCTAGTCATTTAGAAGTGAGAAGTTGCATAGCAATTCTTGCTAGGTGTGGAAGAAATGATCCGGTCTCAAAACTGGTTCTCGTGAATCTTATTCAAACTATTTAAGAGAAATATGTCTGCGTCCTTGTTCATGGTGCTATTTATTTTTTTGTCTTCTATTTGCATTATTCCCTCAAATAACTCTGCAAGATAGGTTCCTGCCGTTATTCAAGACTGGCCTTGAAGACTATCAATAAGTTTAAGATACGGTACTTGCTGTGCTTTCCTGATCTTCTCTTTCATTATGACATACAGTCCTGAGAAAGAAAGTTGAAGGAGGAAGCTGAGGTGTTTGAAAGTATCGTGTTTCCCCGAAAATAAGACCCTGTTTTATATATATATTTTTTAACCCTGAAATAAGCTCTTGGCCTTATTGTCATGTTGTTCAAAAGCCCGATTGGGCTTATTATCAGAGGGTGTCTTATTTTGGGTGGTGGGTTTCAAAATTATTTTATTACCGGTTCTGTGGGTGTGGCTTGGTGGGCGTGGCATGGCTTGGTGGGCGTGGCAGGGGAAGGTTACTGCGAAATCCCCATTTCCTCCCGATCAGCTGGGACTTGGCAGGCAGAGAATAGACGGGGGGCGGGACCAGTCAGAATTTTTACTACCGGTTCTCTGAACTACTCAAAATTTCCGCTACCGGTTCTCCAGAACTGGTTAGAACCTGCTGAAACCCACCTCTGGAAACAAGGTAGTAAAACAGTCAGTAATAACTCTTTTTGGAAGGGATATGCAGCCTCTCAAATGCTCATCCGAGCCTCAGTCAAAGAGGAAGGCTAATGCCCTCGTCATGCAGGCAGGCAGAAGGAGCAGCACCAGAGATGGTATTCAACCAGTTCGTATTGCACTGCAAGCGCGTGTGCGTGGGGATAACCGGTGGTAAGAATATTGGAAACCAAATTGCACTGAAGTGCAGAGTTTATTTTTAACATGCAACTGGGCACATTTTGTGTAAAGGGGAATTTAATTTTTGTCCTGAACATACTCAAAACTCTTTGCAAGGCAGCTTCACTGTTTTCTTCCTCCTTTCTTCTTTATACGCCCTTGTTTCTTATCCTGGCATTTTTTTGTCGACGCTGCAGGTGAATGTTACTGAAACCGCAGGCCCCGCTTAGGCAGCTGGACAAAAGTGTATATACCAGGGGTGAAATCCAGCATGTTCTGACAGGTTCTGGCGATCCGGCAGGGGAAATTTTGAGTAGTTCAGATAACCAGCAATATGACCTCTGGCTGGCCCCAGAGTGGGGTGGGAATGGAGATTTTGCAATATCCTTCCTCTGGAGTGGGGTGGGAATGGAGATTTTGCAATATCCTTCCCCTGCCATGCCCACCAAGCCACGCCCACCGAACCACACCATGCCCACCAAGCCACGCCTACAGAACTGGTAGTTAAAAAAGATTGGATTTCACCACTGGTATAAACCCTTTTTTTAATAAATAGATGTGAATTCAATAACTCAAGAATTATTGAGTGGGGGGGAGGAGGGCAGTTCAATAACTGATTTTTTTCTTTTGCCGGGGGCGGGGGGGCAGTCTTCTCTTAAGCTTTTCATCTCTCAAGATTGCTTCGGGTTCCAAAACATTCTATAGGCGTGTAATTTCTTTCCGCCTGGTATTTGGTGTGCGTATGCCGCAGACATGTTCCAGCCTTGTGAATCTTCCTTTTGCTATTTGTGTGGGCAAGGTATGAGGTATGTATGAGGTGAAAAACAGCTGCTGTGCTTAATCAACCACCTGTAATTAAGGATTATAAAGAGATGATCCTTCTGGAGAATATACGTCGAGCACCAAGTTTGGTTCAGGGAGGATTTTGGGGCGAATCTTAATTTTATAGACACAAAAGACGTTGAAAATGACAAAACCTGCTAGTCAAACATGCACAGGAGTCGATCCAGGGGTGAAATGCTCCCGGTTCGGACCAGATCGCCCAATCCGGTAGCGATGGAGGCAGGTGGTTCAGAGAACCGGTAGCAAAAATCCCTGCCCCACCCCCACCCCCCATGTCCAGCTGAGCCGCCCGGTCATCAGAGGCTTTTTCTTTTAATTTTTAAAAGCATTTTTTCTACAACCTCTTTGGCTGAAAAAATGCTTTTAAAAGTAAAAAAAAAAGCCTCTGATGATTGCGCGGCTCAGCTGGGATCGTCAGAGCCTTTTGAAAGCATTTTTTTACAACCTCTTCGCCGAAAAAATGGTTTTAAAAGAAAAAAAAAATTGGCCACGCCTACCCAGTCACATTAACCCCCCCACCCCACCAAGCCACGCCCACAGAACCGGTAGTAACAAATTTTAGATTTCACCACTGAGTCGATCCCTTCACAACAGCACAGAAAACCATTTTGGGTTTCAAGGGCAGAGAGACACACAGGTGAAGGCAGGGGCGGAAGCATGCAACGGAGGGCTTTTTCAAATATATCACACAGGAAAGATTTACGAGGGAGTAGCGAGGGCCCATTAATAGATGAGGAAAGCAGCTGAAATCAATGGCTAGTCTTAAGTTGTCCTGAACTACTTAATGTTTTCTTTTTTAATTGGTTTTTAAGAAGAAAAATATATACAGCCAACCTATGGGGCCATTAGGAAGCAGTGAAAACCTTGGCGCTCGGGGCTTTGATGGAAGGCATGCGAGAGAATACTTGGAAGAGAGTTTGATAGCTGCAAATCAGCACTGCAAATGCATCTACGTCCAGGGTGCATTATACAGAGAAGGACAAATCTCAGAAGTACTGGAAGGCTGCATATGCATGATGTTTGTCTGTAACAAAAGTCTAGAAAAAATCGTTGGATATTAACCCTCATTTATGTGGGAAACAAGCATTATTTAGGATCATAATTATCTTTCTCAGATCCACCGTATCGGGTTAGGTATAGAGACAGTAAAATATGAAACGATGCTACGCCTATCAGGTTATTGGGATGAGATGGGTGAAGAAAGAGATTTCTTTGTTCTGCAACGTAACACAGTGAATTGGATTCCGTAAGAGTCTTACGTAGGTAAGGGACGCAGTGGCTCAGTGGCTAAGACGCTGAGCTTGTCGATCGAAAGGTCCAGCAGTTCGACGGTTCGAATCCCTAGTGTCGCGGAACGGGGTGAGCTCCCATGACTTGTCTCAGCTTCTGCCAACCTAACTGTTTGAAAGCACGTAAAAAAAATGCAAGTAGAAAAATAGGGACCACCTTTGGTGAGAAAGGAACAGCGTTCCGTGTGCCTTTGGCGGTTTAGTCATGCCGGCCACATGATCATGGAGACATCTTTGGACAGCGCTGGCTTTCCGGCTTTGAAATGGAGATGAACACCGCCTCCTAGAGTCAGGAATGACTGGCACATATGTGCAAGGAGAAACTTTACCTTTAAGAGTGATATGTAAGAATGGGTTCATGAGGTTGAAAAGGCAGCTGAAATTTTTATAGCCGGGTTGAACGAACAGAAGGGGTACATACACAGGCATAGCATGTTCTTATCTTGATATCTTTTCCAGTTCTCATTTACTTTTCATTTCAATACTTTCTCCAAAAATTAGACTCATTATATAATCTTGGACAGTGGTGAAATCCAATTTTTTTTACTACTGGTTCTGTGGGCGTGGCGTGGCTTGGTGGACGTGGCAGGGGAAGGATACTGCAAAATCTCCGTTCCCACCCCACTCCAGAGGAAAGGATACTGCAAAATCCCCATTCCCTCCCCACTCCTGGGGGTAGGATACTGCAAAATCCCCATTCCCACCCCACTCCAGGGGAAGGATACTGCAAAATCTCCATTCCCACTCCACTCTAGGGGAAGGATACTGCAAAATCCCCATTCCTTCCCCACTCCTGGGGCCAACCAGAGGTGGATTTGTCGGTTCTCCGAACTACTCAAAATTTCCGCTACTGGTTCTCCGAACTGCTCAAAATGTCTGCTACCGGTTCTCCAGAACTTGTCAGAACCTGCTGGATTTCACCCCTGATCTTGGAGTATCAAAACATGAATTTGTGCGCTACAGTATCATCTGCATAAGAGACAGCCTTCCTTAGATGTTTCGACTGGACCTAACGCTTTAACGAGTGAGCATCATTTCATGCACAGAATTACGATATGCAGCAAAAATTTAACGGAGTGTAATATTCAGAATTGCATAAAGGCATTCCTGGAATCGCGTGGTCCATCCTTTCTTCTGAACTCCGCCAGCTTATTTCTATCCTGTCTTGCTCCAGATATAAAGGAGGTTTGTTCATTCAAAATACGGTGCAGCTCCAAGCTGTAGCAACTAAAGATCTGTTCTCCCATCCCTCCTAGCGCAAAAATTTCACTGTGCTTCTGTAACGGTATAAATCTGACGTCTGAGCTAGCTTGCTGCTTTCCGTTTCTAACAGGAGCATAAGGATGTGTAAACTTGGAGTTTTGCTTAAGCGGCCTCTTGTCATAGCGTTAGAGTCTCCTTTAGCCAGCGAATGCTGTCCTCCTCTTTCTGAAATTAATTTTCTTTTTATCCTTGACCGGTACGTAGCTTCAGTGTGTAATCCTAAAAACCCAACCTCGTGTAATTGTCAAGAGATTCACTCTGGCACCCATTAGGCTCCATCCCTGCATAGGGTGTCCCCACTTTGACCTCTCTGATCAATACTTCTGCAGTCCGGTTCCATGCATTTCAACTCACTAAATACATCCACGGCAGTTGTCTTGCCTCATCTCCTTCGCCCCCCCGCCCCGCCTCTTGCAACCTTTTTGTAAATGGACCATTCTGACATTTGTCTTCAGGAAGGCTCTTGAGTTGGTTAATGCCCTTTGAAATATGTAAGGGAGGACAGAGAGAGATGAGGGAACTGTTTTATTAACGGGTGTGCAAGGCCGAAGCAGTTTTAAATCTTTCGTTTGCAAAGTGTGCGCTTCAATATTTCAAATTTACCTATCAGTTAATTTACCAGTAATTAATAATTATGAAATTCTGCCAGAGTTTCCTTCTGACCCTTCAAGACTGAGTGTCTTCTTATCGAATCTTGTTTTCAGCCTTATTTTGCTTCCCATCTTCTTTGGCTCATCTCTTTCGAAATGACAAACAGAATAAAACTAATTTTTGCTTCCATCGTCTTCTTTACTGCAAGGCTTAGCAGGAAGCATCTGGAAGAACACAAATGAAACTTTGGGAGTTGCTATGAGGGGATTAAAGGTAAAGGTTCCCCTCGCATGTATGTGCTAGTCGTTCCCAACTCTAGGGGGCGGTGCGCATCTCTGTTTCAAAGCCTGAAGAGCCAGCGCTGTTTGAAGACGTCTCCGTGGTCATGTGGCTGGCATGACTCAACGCCAAAGGTGCACGGAACGCTGTTCCCTTCCCACCAAACGGGGTCCCTATTTTTCTACTTGCATCTTTTTTTTACGTGCTTTCGAACTGCTCAGTTGGCAGAAGCTGGGACAAGCAACGGGAGCTCACCCCGTTACACAGCACTAGGGATTCGAACCGCTGAACTGCCGACCTTTCGGCAAGCTCAGCGTCTTAGCCACTGAGCCACCGCGTCTCAGTATATGAGAGGATTAGAGGATGACAAATAAAACTTTATTTAGAGAGTGTACAATCCAGGACCAGGAAAACGGTAGATCCATTCCGTGAAGAGCCGTCTTAGCTGATTCCTTGAAGCTTCTCTATTGACTGAGCTTACCTGCAATGTTGGGTTAGTCACAGTGATGAAATCCATTTTTTTTTTTTTACTACCGGTTCTGTGTGTGTGGCCTGGTGGGTGTGATGTGGCTTGGTGGGCATGGCAGGGGAAGGGTACTGCAAAATCTCCATTCCCTCCCCACTCCAGGGGAAGGATATTACGAAATCCACATTCCCTCCCCAGTCCAGGGGAAGGATACTGCAAAATCTCCATTCCCTCCCCACTCCAGGGGAAGGATACTGCAAAATCCCCATTCCCTCCTCACTCCAGGGGAAGGATACTGCAAAATCCCCATTCCCTCCCCACTCCAGGGGAAGGATATTACAAAATCCCCATTCCCTCCCCACTCCAGGGGAAGGATACTGCAAAATCCCCATTCCCCCTCCCCCACTCCATGGGAAGGATACTGCAAAATCCCCATTCCCACCCCACTCCTGGGGGAAGGACACTGCAAAATCCCCATTCCCTCCCCACTCTGGGGCCAGCCAGAGGTAGTATTTGCCAGTTCTCCAAACTACTCAAACTGTCCGTTACCGGTTCTCCGTACTCAAAATTTCCACTACCGGTTCTCTGAACTGCTCAAAATTTCCGCTACCGGTTCTCTGAACTGCTCAAAATTTCCGCTACCGGTTCTCCAGAACCTGTCAGAACCGGCTGGATTTCACCCCTGGTTAGTCACCATCAGAGGATCCACACCAAAGACCTATCCCTTGGTCACCCCCCTTGTGAAGGATCCGGGGTAATAGATTTTTACTGCCCTAAACAATGCTGAAATATCCTAGTGTGTAAGGATTGTTTAATACTCTTGCCATTTTTTTCCTCCTGCTAATATGGTAGCCTTTAGCAGTAGCTGTATTCAGATGTATTTCAAGGGGTATATTAACCTGCAAGCATTAACTTATTAGCTCTTTGGACATTTTGGCTTTAAACTTCAAATGATGGCTTAAGGAATTGGCATGCTTTGGACATCTGACAATAAGCTGCTTGGCCAATGCCAAGCTACAGAAGCTAATTACCATCACCAAATTAAGAGACAAAATGAGAAGAATATTAAGCCGGGCTAAAAGGAAGTAAGGCAAAAAGTTTCACACAGGGACTATTATATTTTTAATTGTTTTTATTTGCCGTCTGATCATCGTAGGACATGCCCATGAGTTTTGCCTGACTAGTTTTTAAATCATGGTTTAAAAAAAAAAAAAAAAGAGAGAGAGAGATACTCTATAAACTCTAAATATTTAGATAAATCCAAATAAATGAAATGAAAAAAATCGAAACTGAAGGCCAATTTCTCCTCCTTTAATTCCTTGCTTAAAACGTTTTAGAAAAATTCGCCGCTGCTGATATTAAGTTTAAGACGATTTTTAACTACTGTGGTTTTCTTTTCTTCCCGCTCATTCTCCCCAACCAACTTGCAGAAGATTAAATTCATCATTCATTTTTTATGGTTTTATACATTGTGGTGTTTTATGTTTTCAAATAGACTGAGGTCATACTTTTAACAGAAGAAGAAGAAGAAAAAAAAAAAGAACGTTTTGTATTTAAATTGAAGGCAGGTCCACTCCATTAAAGAGAAATTATTTGGTTCATATTAAAAGTCTTAAAAAGTATACAAAATAGTATTCGGGTAAAAACCGAGAGATGTAATTGTATGTAATATCATAAAATAATCAATATGGCATTAACATTATTTCTCACTTCCCAGTTACAGCTTGGGGGTGGGGGTGGGGGTAAGCTTTTGCATATTGATGAGGTGAAAAGGGTCACCGTTAACTCTGAAATCTAACAGAGGTGGATTTAAGGTTACTCGTGGTTATATTTGAGCATAAGATTTTTTTTTCCTTTTCTTTTAGCTAGAGCAGGTGTCAGCAACCTGCGGCTCCGGAGCCGCATGCGGCTCTTTTGGCCCTCTGCTGTGGCTCCTTGTCTGGTGATCCCACCACTGGCTGGCCCTGCCCCTCGCCCTTCCCTCCCAGTGACTCCTCACCTGGCTTGGGAAGGTAAGGGTAACAGCGGGGGATGGAGAAGCGGCTGGGGCAGAGACAGAGATACAGAGAGAGTGGGAGAGAAAGAAACAGAAGAGAGATTCAGAGAGAGAGGGAGAGGGAGGGAGGGAGGGAGAGAGAGAGATGTCAAAACAGTTTTGTGGTCCCCAGTGTTTTTTAACAACCGGTTCTCTATCCTAATGACCGGCTGGGTAGGCGTGGCTCGGGGTGTGTGTGTGTCATGCAATTGGTGGAAATGAGTGACGTTGAGTTGGCCACATCCACCCAGGTTTTGTGGCTCCCGGTGTTTTCTTTTCTGTGGGAAATGGGTCCAAATAGCTCTTTGAGTGTTTAAGGTTGCAGATCCCTAAGCTAGAGGGATAACCAGTGGTGGGATTCAAGTAATTTAACAACCCGTTCTCTGCCCTAATGATTTCTTCCAACAACCAGTTTTCCAAACTGCTCAGAAAGTTAACAACCGGTTCTCCCGAAATGGTGCGAACTGGCTGAATCCCACCACTGGGGATAACATGGTAGCTGAAGCCGATATTGTGGTAGGTCTATTTCTGAATTTAGATGATCCTATCAGAAAGTAGCGACCAGAAAAGCAACTTTGGATTAGCTGCTCAATTGTGGACTTCACGGAGCAGAGCAAATGTTTACTTGTCAACAACAATAATAAGCAGTGAAGGGACGTAAGTAGTTCCCCTTCATTCATGTCACTTATGATTTCACTTCCTTTCAGGTCTAGCCAAGTTATTGGGCTGCCCACAATTGAGCAGCGATAGGTACCTTCTCTTCCCAGTCCTGAAGAAGTCAAGGGACATAATAACTATAAGACAGGGGTGACATGCTATCGATTCGCGGCGGTTCCCCCGAACTGGTAGTGAAAATGGTACTGTTTCGCCCGAACCAGTAGTAAAAAAATGCTTTAAAATTTTTTTTAAAAAAGTTCCCACGATCGCATGGCACAGCTGATCTTTGGAACTTTTTTTTTTTTACTTTTTTTGGGCATTTTTTTTACTACCGGTTTGGGCAATAGGTGGTAAAAACAATGCTTAAAAATAGTAAAAAAAAAAAAAAAGGTTTCAACAATCAGCTGTGACAATCAGCTGTGACAATCAGCTGTGCCACGCGATGGTGGGAACTTTTTTAAAAAACTTTTTAAAGCATTTTTTAAACTACCTATTGCCCAAATCGGTATTTTTGTGTAAAGTGTGATACTTTTGTTTTTGAGCTCTCTGTGACCCTGTGAGGTTCCTGCTTGTTGCAGGGGCCATTTTGTGTGAAGTCCAGCTGCTTTTGCATGGCGTGTTAGTTAGTTGTATAGCTTTTGTGTTATTTTTGTGTAAAGTGTGACAGTTGGTTTTCCCGGTCACGTGGCCACCAAGCCACACCCACCCAGTCACATGACCCCCTAAGCCACGCCCACAGAACCAGTAGGGAAAATTTTTGAATTTCACCATTGCTAGAAGACCAACGTATTTTGGCACCCTGCAAAAAATAAAAAAAAAGAACTTATTTTTTTTTTTAAAAAGGCTGTTTTTCCTGACCCCTACTTCCTCTGCAATGCAGAATGTCTATAACAATTTGATTCCCAGGTGTTCCAGATGTTCCTTATGTTTACTTTATGTTGTTACGGTTTCCAAAGCAAACCAAAAAATAATAATAATAATAATACTCCTTTTTCCACCAATCCCTCTGAAGAGAGCCAAGGAATTAAGTGAGGAGAAAAAAAGCCAGTTACACCTGTACTTCAAGAGCTGTGAGCCGTGGTTGGAGAAGCATTTCAAGGATTCTAGGAATACTGGAATGATAGAGTCGGAATTAATATAGCTATGCCAAGAGTTCTTTAAACTTTGTCCAAGTTCTTCTCTGCACCATTATTTTTTTACTAAACAGAATCAAGGCAGGGTTATTTTGAGTTTAGAAAAGTTGCTCTTGAAAAGTTGAAAAAGGACTTCTCTCCACATTAATCCAGCAATGCGTTTGGTCCACCTACGAATCCCGTAGTCATGTAAGTGCAAACATTATTGCCTAACTTACTTTTAAAAAGACGTTCATTTATCAATTCAGAGAGGATACAGAAAACAAAACGAACAAACCTTGTACCGACTGCCTAACTACTTTCCCATTGTGGGTTGTTGCCCTCACATTACGGGGTTTCAAAGTGCTGATAATGAACCCCACCCATATTTCTAGCATGAATAATAAGGAATGAGCATAATATATTTTAATTTTTTTTTTCCTTTAATGCAATACTGGTGCAGTACTCCACCCAAATAAATACAATTATCTTATAGAAGAGATTTTTTTTTTTTTTTTTGTAAGAGAAAAGAGATCATTGCTGGAAGGAAAATGTGGCAACGAAGCTTTCAGGCAGCTCATTTTTTAATTATTATTATTTTTTTTTTTTGGCCTTCATATGGAGTTGTTCCTATTTCAAATCTCTCTATTTGCTACCAAAATATCCTTAGGTGGCCTCTGGTAATCTTCGGTGCTTTCTCTTGGTCTGTGCAGATTGCCCTGGCTCCTTGATAAGCAGAGTACCCTCGTTTTGAGTGTGATAGTCCATGTTTTCACTGTCTCGATTAATTGTGGCAATTCATCTCAGAGGGATGCGGCAGCGCGGCGGCTTAGACGCCGAGTTTGTCGATCGAAAGGTCGGGCAGTTCGGCGGTTCGAATCCCTAGCGCCGCGTAACGGGGTGAGCTCCCGTGACTTGTCCCAGCTTCTGCCAACCTAGCAGTTCGAAAGCACGTTAAAAAAAAAATGCAAGGAGAAAAATAGGGACCCCCTTTGGTGGGAAGGGAATAGCGTTCCGTGCGCCTTTGGCGTTGAGTCATGCGGCCGCACGACCACGGAGACGTCTTCGGACAGCGCTGGCTCTTCAGGCTTTGAAACGGAGATGAGCACCGCCCCCTAGAGTCGGGAACGACTAGCACACATGCGTGAGGGGAACCTTTACCTTTTACCTACGGCGATCTCAAGTCGCCTTCGCAACATCGTTGGGCATTATTACAGTTTCTCCAGATTTTGCGGGGCCCTCCCTTGATTGCATTCGACACCAGCCTGTAATTTTCAGAAAACCGGAGCAGCTGTTTTCCTGCGCAGAATGCATTTGTGAACAGTGTGGGAGTCGAAGCATCTCCTTTGTACCACTTTGAGTGTTTTTTTTTTGTTTTTTGTTTTGCTCTTTGATGTTTTGATGTGAAAACTGCCTTGGAACAACAGGTTGAAGATACCTGGCAGCACGCTAGCTGAGCGGAGAAGTCAGGGCCCTGAAGCAGGAGATAAATTAGTTGGGTGCATTTTCGGAGATGGACCCGCAGATCAGAACAGAGATCCGTCTGTTCGATTGCAACCACTTGAAGGCTCCTGGGCACATTTGGGCCCCTTAACGTGGGTCAATTTCATGGGGGCAGGGAGGTGGAAAGACAGGGAATGACCCTTTGGGATTATTTCTTTTTGACTTAATAAAATAGAGCCGTGGTAATGCGGTGGTTAGAATGCAGTATCGCAGGCGAACTCACTGCTCACTCCAGGAGTTGGATCCTGATCGGCTCAAGGTTGACTCATCTTTCCGAGGTCGATAAAATGAGGACCCAATTGGTTGGGGGCAAGAGGCAGACTCTGTAAACCACTTAGAGAGGGCTCTAAAGCACTGTGAAACAGTATATAACTCTTAAGTACCCTTCCTTCCTTCCTTCCTTCTCCTTTCCTTTCCTTTCCTTTCCTTCCTTTCCTTTTCCTTCTTTCCTTTCCTCTCTTCCTTCTTTCCTTCCTTCCTCCCTTTCTTCCCTCCCTCCTTCCTCCCTCCCTCCCTCCCACCCCATCCCTCCTTCCTTCCTTCCTTCCTTCCTTCCTTCTTTCCTTTCCTTTCCTTTCCTTTTCCTTCTTTCCTTTTCCTCCCTCCCTCCCTCCCTCCCTCCCTTCCTCCCTCCCTTCCTTCCCTCCCTCCTTCCTCCCTCCCTCCCACCCCTCCCTCCCTTCCTTCCTTCCTTCCTTCCTTCCTTCCTTCCTTCCTTCCTTGTGATTAGAATGTAGTATTGCAGGCTAATTATGCCCACTGCCAGCAGTTCGATCCTGATC
>WNWU01000078.1:428062-449260 GCA_012654045.1 Ptyas mucosa
TTCTTCTTCTTCTTCTTCTTCTTCTTCTTCTTCTTCTTCTTCTTCTTCTTCTTCTTCTTCTTCTTCTTCTTCCTCTTCCTCTTCCTCTTCCTCTTCCTCTTCCTCTTCCTCTTCTATTATTATTCCTTTTATTCATTAAACCTGAAACTCAGTCAACTGAACATTCAAAAATGCATCACAAATACCATTGACTGGTGCTAATGGTTGATACGGGTTGCTGCCAGCATCCTAGGGATCAACCAAGTACCTTCTTAAGATGTACGATGTTCCTAGTAGTGCAGTTTTTTGCAGTTCCGCTGGTGTGATTGCAGGAAGCTGCAATTTGTTGATGTATCTTATAAAATTCTTGGACATGGTACCAAGCGCCCCGATGACAATGGGTACCACTGTCACATGTTTCATCCATAGCCATGTAGTTTTGATGGCCAGGTCACGATATTTCATGATTTTTTCCAGTTCTTTTTCTTTGACGCTGGCGTCTCCTGGTACCGCGATGTCAATAAATTGTACGTTTTGGTTTTCGACAACCGCGATATCTGGCGTGCTGTGTTCCAAGTGACGATCCGTCCGTATTCGAAAGTCCCACAAGATCTTCACCGTCTCATTTTCGATCACTTTTTCCACTTTGTGCTCTCATGACTTTTTGGATACAGGTAAGTCGTATTTTTTACATAATGGCCAGTGGATTAATTTAGCAACTTTGTCGTGTCTAGCTTTGTAATCAGTTTGGGCAATTTTGCTGCACTCACATATTAAATGTGAAACACTTTCGACTTTGTTGTTGCAAAGTTGGCAGTTTGGATTGTCGGTGGATTTTTGTATCTTTGCTTTCATGGCATTGGTTTGTAGTTTATTATTATTATTATTATTATTATTATTAATTAATTAATTAAATTTATTTATTTATTTATTGGTTCAATTTATATGCCGCCCTTCTCCGGAGACTCAGGGCGGCTTACAATGCGTTAAGCAATAGCCTTCATACTTTTGTATATACCTGCTTAGTAGGGCTTTCGGGGGCCCCTTAAGTGGTGTTCTTTTTTATACAAAGTCAATTTAATGCCCCCACAATCTGGGTCCTCATTTTACCTCCCTCGGAAGGATGGAAGGCTGAGTCAACCTTGAGCCTGGTGAGATTCAAACTCGCAGTAATTGCAGGCAGCTGGCAGCTAAGTGCTACTTAACAGCACTTTAGTCCGCTGCACCACCAAGGCTCCTTATTTAATATGAAACGCAGTCAACTGAACATTCAAAAATGCATCACAAATACCACCGACTGGTGCTAATGGTTGATACGGGTTAGTAATAATAATAATAATAGTAGTAGTAGTAGTTGTTGTTGTTATTATTATTATTATAAAACAGAATCAGTTTGAATAGACAGTGGAATGGAAAGAAAGGGAAACTGAGGAAATAGGGATAATACCACACCACATCAGGAAGACATGAAGGAGATATTGCACAGGGGAATTGTTTCCTGCCTGCTGGGGGTGGGTGTACAAGAACGGATGTTAGAAATGAAAACTTTGAAAACAAACGTGTGTATTTTGTTACCCAGGGTTTGAATTTCGGGGTAGGGAGTCGGAACCCACCTCCCCAAGCTGTTTTTTGCTCTGTGTAACTCTGTACTGTTAGTGATGTAGCTAGAACAGAGACGGGCCTTCCATTTATTTTAAAATTTAGTTTTCATTCTGGCTGCCATTGGTCATGCTAGCTCGGGTGATTGGAATGAATGTCCCAAACACTGTGCCGATGGGGTGGGGTGGGGGGAGGCCAAGGGTGGGGGCATCGAGTTGTCCTTCCTTGGGTTAGAGATGCAGGAACTCGAGTTCAGTTTTCAGTCAAGTGTGAAGCTCATCTTTCCCACATAATCTACTTCACAAGGACAATGTCAGGATAATAATAAAGTATATAACAAAACGAACAATAGATCCCATTTTGCAGCTCACGAGATTGACACGTAAAGTTATATAGGGTGTAGGGGATTCATTCAGCACCTTCTACCTTGTTTAACCTCTGACCTTTCGCTCTGCTTTTGTCCACATAACCCGTACATTAGTCACTTCTGGCTCGTAAGGCGCTAGAATTGGAGGGTGGGAAGCGCTGGGACTCCTCAGCTAGCATCGTAACCGCAGATCGAAACTCGATCCTTCCTCAGCCAGCGGGCGTTGTTGTCTAGCAAAATCTCCAAGGCGCAGTGCGTAGCGGAGGCATGTCTTGAATACAAGTTGCGGGGGAAAAAAAGCACCACTTCTCTGCCAAAGAGAATCAAGTTTTGAACTCTGGGTTATGCGCTGTTTTGAACTACAACCAACCAGCCCAGGACATTGCCCAGAAGAGCAAATACTGATCATCACGCTATAAAAAAGAGGTCGAGACTCTAGAAAGAGTGCAGAGAAGAGCAGCAAAGAGGATTAGGGGACCCGAGGGTAAAACATAGGAAGAACGGTTGCAGGAACCGGGCACGGCTAGTCTAGTGAAGAGAAGGACCAGGGGAGACAGGATAGCAGCCTTCCAATATTTGAGGGGCTGCCACAGAGAGGAAGAGGTCAAACTATTTTCCAAAGCACCCGAAAGCCAGACAAGGAATAACGGATGGAAACTGACCAAGGAGAGATTCAACCTGGAAATAAGGAGAAAATTTCTGACCGTGAGAACAATCAACCCATGGAACGGAAGTTGCCTTCGGAAGTTGTGGGAGCTTCATCCCTGGAAGCTTTCAAGAAGAGACCGGGCTGCCGTTTGTCAGTAACGGTGTAGGGTCTCCTGCTTGGGGTGGGGGGTTGGACTAGATGACCTCCAAGGTCCCTTCCCACTCTGTCAATCTGTAATGTAATCTACCCCAAAGCAAACGATGTAGTATCCACTGTATTTTGCCAGCTCAGGTAGACAATCCCACTAGCACCTCGAAATGATAATTCAATAAGCCATTACCTATCCCTTCAAGATTTCTCCCAGTCAGCTGACCAAAGGATCGCTCTCGCTCTTGTTGAGCTTCAGCCCTTCAAGTTGAGCTGAAAGACCCCAGTTCCCCAATAGCCCAACTATAACGAGCCTTGGTGGTGCAGCGGACTAAAGTGCTGTTAAAGTAGCACTTAGCTGCCTGCAATTACTGCGAGTTCAAATCTCACCAGGCTCAAGGTTGACTCAGCCTTCCACCCTTCCGAGGTAGGTAAAATGAGGACCCGGATTGTGGGGGCAATAAGCTGACTTTGTATAAAAAAGAACACTGCTTGGGGGGGGGGGGCGAAAGCCCTACTAAGCAGGTATATACAAAAGTATGAAGGCTATTGCTTAATGTATTGTAAGCTGCCCTGAGTCTCCGGAGAAGGGCGGCATATAAATCGAACCAATAAATAAGAAAAAAAAAGAAAGAAAGAAAGAAAGAAGGAAGGAAGGAAGGAAGGAAGAAGGCAGTGCCCAAAATGCCTCTGACTATGCCAGACAGTCGTTAAGTGAATTTTGCCCCATTTCACGACCCTTTTTTTCTTTCTTTCTTTTTTCTTTTTGGCCACCGTTGTTAAGTGATTCATCATCGTTCGGATGCTAAGTTAGTGACGTGGCCGTTCAGCGAATCCGGCTTTCCCCATTGACTTTGCTTGTCCCCCTCCCCCCCCCCCCCCACGGGACACTGCAACCGTCATAGATATGAGTCGGTGGCCGAGCGTACGGATTTCTGATCGCGGGGATGCCGCGATGGCCATAAGTGTGAGAAATGGCCATAAGTCACTTCCCTTCAGTGCCGTGTTTGTAACTTTGAACCGGTCGCTAAACGCACCGTTGAAATTCGAGGGCTATCTGTTACATGATGGTTTTGCTTGCTCGTTTCGCATAGAGTTGAATGGATCCTGGTTTATGGAAGTTGGGTCTTTTTTCCTCGGGTATTTCTCAATGTGGGGTGGGGGGGGGAGTCTAATTCTGGATCAATCCCAAAAGGCCATTCATTTCCTTTCTGCTGCCTCCATTGGCAAGAATAGTTTGCCAAACGTATTTTAACTGTGGCTGTTTCCCATTCATCCCTCCCGGAGTCGTAGTAATGGACTAGAATAGATTACATCCAGATCTAACTTGGCCCCAGTTACTCTGGTATTGTATTAATAAGAGAGTACGGAGGGGAGCCACCTTCCTGCAAATGAATTGTTGATAGGCTTCTATTAAGGTCCTCTCACAAAACAACATTACAAAGAATATCTGAATTTCTTAGTGGGTTATAAACTCAGTGAAAAAAAGGCAACCTGTTCATTCTAGTTACGTACATTTAATTTCCAATAGCACGTTTGTTTTAATGGCGCCAGTCGCAGCTTAGAAACACAGCTCGGTCTCTGCATTTCCCTTTTGGCATAGTTCCTGGTTTTAAGGATAAAAGTAAAGGTTTCCCACGCACATATATGTAACACACACACACACATATATATAAGCACCAGCGTGCCTACCATCCCTGTCCTAATATTCCTTTTTACTTACTTTTTTCATGTATTCAAATTATGTTTATACTTTTACCTGTTATCTTACATATCCTTGACAAAATAAACTTATGATTATGATATATGCTAGTTGTTTCCCGACTCTAGGGGGCGGTGCTCATCTCCGTTTCAAAGCCGGAGAGCCAGCGCTGTCCGAAGACGTCTCCGTGGTCATGTGGCTGGCATGACTCAACGCCAAAGGCGCACGGAACGCTGTTCCCTTCTCACCAAAGGTGGTCCCTATTTTTTCTACTTGCATTTTTTTTTAACGTGCTTTCGAACTGCTAGGTTGGCAGAAGCTGGGACAAGTCACGGGAGCTCACCCTGTGACACGGCACTAGGGACTCGAACCGCTGAACTGCCGACCTTTCGCTCGACAGCATCTTAGCCACTGAGCCACCGCGTCCCTTGTGGTATTAAGGATATTCCTCTCCCATTTTATAAGTTAGGATAAGTTTTTAATGCAGGCTATATTTTTTTTTTCTGACAAAGGATTGGAATTATTTAAAGAGGGATTGCCACTTGTGATATATGCCATTTTGAGTTCTGTTAAAGAGGAATATTAATTTTGGGGTCAAATTTTTCCTTTCCTTGCTACCTCCAGCCCAGAGGGTTAAACACTAAGTTCCAGCCAAAGCTAAAGAAGGATCTTTCCCAATGTGTTCTCAGAATACTGTTTAGAAGAGAACTTGTTCCCTTGTTACTATTACGCAAACAGAAAATGCAAAACAGTTTGATCTGTTGCCATTGAACATACCTTCATCCCTCAGTAGGCTTTTTATGCTACACTTTTAACTTCCCCGAAATACAAAAACAATCTACTTTTTACCTGCGTCGAAGTCCCAAACACCGTGCTGCGAAAACAGCTTTGTCATTCAAAATGATCAGGGCTGAGGTTCTCGTTAAAAAAAAACAACAAAACCATTTGCTCGTTTGTTTTATTCTGTATGTTATTCTTAACGTGCAAAAAAAGAAAAAAAATTAGAATGTATCAGAAACAGATGACTAAGCAGTGAAATATTAATTTTTGTGGCAGTGGGTGAAAAAATGGAAAATCCGGGATGACCTCTATGAATAGCGTCAGGTAGAGGGAGCATAAGATGGAATCTTAGTTACTGGAAAAGAAAGGAAATGAGACTAAATCACCTTAAATATATATATATGTACTGTCTCTACTTTCCTCTTAAGTGTTTAGCTCACAATTTCTCTTAAAATGATCTAAAGCCAGTAGATGGCGCTTTTGTTATGCATTATTCATTCTTTAAGACAAGTTTTTTTCCCCCCCTCTATCACTACTACTTTATTCCTCTTTTCTCCCCCCCCTCCCCTCCCTTTCAACTGTAAGAACAGTCTGCCAAAGGTATCTGGTACAAGCCATCAAAATATTTTGGCAGCTCTGCAAAGTGACAGTTTAAATGAACACAAGAGGGTTTTTTAACCATTTACAAGCCAAAGGACAGCATAAAGCTTTGCCGGCGCAGAATTGTGGATGTTTGTGAATTCCCACCCCCCCCCCCTTTTACAACAAATAATCCTAGTCGTACTGATTTTGGCGGAGTTAGTGTGTTATAACAGCCTAATTTACTGGAGCTTCTCTTTCTTTTCTTTTTTCATCCCCCCCCCTCCCTTCCTCCTTCTGTAATTTTCTTTCCTTGCATGCTTTGGTCCGTGACTTTCCCAAAACCAAATAGCAAATCAGGATTACGTGTTTGAGCTCGCTGCCTGGGAATTATCACCCCCCCACACACACACTTTTTTGGGGGGGTGGGGGTGGGCATGCCAAAGGATGAGGATCATATCCCACACTTTTCTTTATTGCTGTTGTGAGGGGACCCTCTTTGCACAACATAGCAAAGATGGTATCGGTAGCCCGACTAGGTGGCTCAGTGGCTAAGACGCTGAGGCTTGTCGATCAGAAAGGTTCGGCAGCTCGGCGGTTCGAATCCCTCGTGTAGATCTTCTGCGTGAGCAGGGGGTTGGACTAGATGGCCTCCAAGGTTCCCTTCCGACTCTGTCCCTGTTAATCTTGGTGGGCTGCCTTCAGCCTCTGCTTCACGCCTATTGTTGGTAGAAGCAAGAAAGCTTTCATTGGAAATCTTAGGAGGACTTGCTGAAGGGTTGCGAGAGGAAGCCGCCGTGCTTAAATTTAACCATTAGCCTGTCCACTCCAATAATGTTAGACTAATGTCACCGTTTTAGAGAGCGCTGTTTCCTAGCCGTCTGAAGAAGGACCAGGGATAGGATTTGGGGTCAACGGTTTTGCCACGGAGCTATTCAATCATGTCATTTGTAAAGATCTTAAGAAAAATAGAGAGAAGCATCCTCCTTCCTTGAAATTTCCCCCATTTGGGACTCGGGGAAATTTGCTTTGCCAGCTTGGCATTGCACCTGGTGTTAAAAATGAAGCTAGGCTACCTCTATGAGGCACAGGGTTAAAGCAGTGAGCCTCCGAAACGATCAGCTAAAAACTTCCACGGAAGAAAGTTATGAAATGTCTTGCAACTCGGCGTTCAGATCCTGTTTTGTATGAAGGCGATTCCGGATTAAGCCACTGGTTTCTCTAATTAGTCGATCCCGAGAAGGTCTGGAAATATTAGTGAGCCTGTTATAGGTTATTGGGACCTGTTGTTCAACTGTATAAATCAGCTATTGTTCATTCAAGCTGCCATAGATGGAGATAATGTAGTATTCACTCAACCCAACGATGGCTGAACCCCAGTCTTTAATTTCACTTGCCATCTAAGCTACTCACAGTTCAGTTGATTTCCGGTCTGGATTGTTTGTTACAGCCAGCTTCAGTTTGCAAGTAAAGCAGGAAATCAATTTTTAATAATAATAAAATAACAAACATCACCCCAAGAATGGGCATGATTGCCGCGACAGTTCCACCAATCTCTCAGCTGTTGCACGCAAGCTGAAAAAGTTGGTATCTGTTTATTTTATTTATTTAACACATTTGTTCGCTGCCCGTTCTTATTGGCGTGTGCATCACAGCAACAACATCTGCCTGTAAAAGTTCTATTAAGAGGAAATATTCATTGAATATAGGTACTCACTCAGCAAGGAAAACATAGCACATTCAAATGCAGGACCAAAATCTGCACAAGTAGATCCTTGATCCTTGATCTTATCCTTATATTCATAATCTTGACTATACCTCCTTTGCTTCCTAGAGACTGATAGATCCTTTTTGCACAGGTTTTTGGAGCTGGTGTTGAGGCTGCCGGCTTATACATACATAAGAGCATAAACCGGTATATCTCTGTGGCTAAACCAAATTTTCCCACTTAACAAAAGCCAGTTGGGTGGCCCTTGGCCCAGTCCTTCTCTCTCTCAGCCCAGCCCTACCTCACAGGGTTGTCGTTGTGGGGGAAAATAGGAGGAGGAAGGTGCGCTGGATCTGCTTGCTGCCTTGAGTTATTTGTGCGAATAATAAAAAGCGGGGAATAAATTAAATAATAAACAAACAAACATCGATGAGATAGTTAGGACCTCCCTCAGAAGCATTCTGACTAAGGAAGATTTCCATGGAAACAGCTCCTTATCATTGACCAAAATCTCCTCGCTCAAGCCCTAAATAAAAAGTTTTCTGGGTTGTTGTGTTCGAAGTAATATTTCCCGTCCTCGAGAGTTTCCCACCACTTCGTTTAGAGGGAAGAAAAAGATGGAAAGAGAAATCTCTTCGTAGAAGAATCTTTCTCTTCTCATTTAAAAATCCATCCCAAGGGTAAAGGCAGGAAATATATAACTATATATATATTTTATCCATATAAAATATATATATAGTTAAAATATATAAAATATATATATTTTATCCATGGCAATAAATAAGTACATCCCTTTTTCTAAACCAACGATTCCGTTAATTCTTTAAAACAGCGCCTTGTGGAAGTTTTCGCTATATTTTGAAACGGCGATCATCAACCTGTTTGGCTCAGCGTGGGAAGCCTGATTTAATACTAGTCCCTTTTAGCTGCAGCCAGCCTGTACTTAAAACAGTGTTGGCTTCAGAGTCACAGTTTGTGACTCAGATTTCCTATCGTTCACACAAAGACACATCGACGCCCCAGACCTGACAAACATCAATATTCTTTAACAACAAGGAAAAGATCCGTTTTTATGGGTTTCTAGACAGGCTGGTGTCTCCAGGCTCCTCCTGCAGAATCGCAGGAAAATAGACTCTCCTGTCTTACAAGCAGGTTTCCTTCCTTGCCAAGGAGATGCCCACTATTTGCAAAAAAAAAAAAGCAAAAACCTGTTCTTATGAAGAACATATTATTCAAAAGCCTGTGCACGGAAGCCATCTCTTTGGCAGGTTTTTTTCCCCCCACTTTCCTTTTTGACACTTTTCAGCAAGGACATTCCTTGCATATTGCTCTATATCTACTCTGATGGTGACATGAGTTTTGTTTCAAAGTGCCCGTTTCTCTTTTTGTATCTGCTGTAAGAATATATATATATATATATATGTGAACTTGCAGTGGGGGGGGGGGGGAGTTGCCCTAGCAAACATTTTATAAAAACAAGAACAATGTATCTGCGTAGCATTTAAAAAGGAAAAAGAAAAGTTTGATTTACAAATAACAAGCCATAGCAAAAAATTATCCAGTTTGGCTTTCCCAATTATGCTTCCAGTCTTGGATATATTTTATGTATATCTTTTTTTTTCCCCTTTCCTTCCTTAGTTGGATTCCATTTCTTCTTTTTCCTCATCTTTTTTCTTTCCCTTTTTTTTTTTTAAGCATTTCCACCCTCAGCTCTTTACATCTTTGGCTACCAGATGTGTCCCACGCTGAAGAGTTATTTCTCCTCCCTAGAGTGGAATAAATGCAATCAATATGAGTATTGCTCTCAGGGCCTTGAAATATTACATTAATGTTCCATGTGGTGACATTTTAGCTGGAATTTTCAAATACATTATGATGGTTCAAATTAATATTTATCAGATCAGCTTTTATATTTTGCAAAAGAGGGAGAGAGAGAGAGTAAGCATTATTAAAATACAAAATGCAGATGAACTCCAAAATCGATGGTCCATTTTACCAGCACTTCGCAGGGTTGTGTTTTGCTTTCTGGTTTTGTTTTAAAATTTATTAGTTTTACAGGCAAATCTATTTATTTCCCCTCATTTGGTTTTTTTTTTTCACCCTCTCAGTGTTTTCCAATAGTTTCTTCTCCCCCGTTTATTATCCTGAAATGTAAATTACAGCATTAGCCAGTTTTCTTTAATTTTTTTCCCTTTTCAATGATTAAATCTGTTACATGACATCTTTGTCCTTTCTATAAATTAAATCATCTTTCCTTTCCACCTTTAGCCACTGCCAGAAGCAATACCCTGATTGCTAGCAATAAAAGTCCTCACATTACACAGTCTTTATTTCCACACAAAGCAAACCCCCCCTCCCTCTTTTCTTTCTTTCTTTCTTTCCTACTATTTAATACAGCTTTGGGGTTGGGTGAGTGGGGGGGGGGAATAAATTTCACTTTTCAATTTTTTTTTCCCCCACAAGCAAGGAATTTTCATAAAGCAACCCAAGAGCGTTTGCGTTGTTTTGTGGTGATGGCGAAAGAACTAAGAACGCGGATTATTTTCGCTTGTTGAGGGTTTTTCTCTTTTCTCTTCTTTTCTTTTTTTTTTTCATTTTAAAATCTCTTCTATTCTTAGCTTGAGTAATTGTGGCAAAAGTACTGCTTCCAACACCCCCCCCCCCACTTTACCCCCTTAAATGCCACCTTGGAGACGTCTGGATTATATGCGAAGCTAATTATGGATATAGGTTAAGAAGAAAAAAAAAAGTTGCATCTCTAATCACCTCACCTTTATTTAAAACGGAATGCCTTCGCAAGTGAGGATTGCAAACTTGAATCGCATTCGAAGTTTGGTCATTCCCCGCATCTACCTCTTTTTTGGGGGGATGGATACCTTTGATGGTTTTTCTTCATATGTCAGATGCAACCCAGGGAGGAAGGGAGAAGGCTCTCCGTTTTGGATGTGAGCATGCAAGCTTGCCCTTCCTATTTTCTCCTGGTGCTGATCTGCGCAAAAAAAAAAAGAAAACGACAGGAAACTTAAAAAAGAAAAGGAGGAAGAATCAATTGTTCGACCCACACTTGAACTCGCCTGAAAGAGATAAAGCAGAATTTTCAATAGGTCCCCTGCACTTTTCACCAGGAGGGAAAGAGGAGAAGAAAAAAACAAGAGATATTTATATGACAGCAGCTGCTGAAAATAGCATTTCGGAGCCATTTAAAAAAAAAAAGGCAAAAGGAGTACAAAGGGGGGGGGGGAGAAAGAAGAAGGTAGAAAGTCACTTTTTCCTTTGCTCCCCAACTGATCTTGGAAATGTAAGCCTGAGTCCTATAGATCTGTTTGAAATTATAGTTGTCATTGAGAGTGAATTTATGCTTCTATTGATCTGCAAAAGGAAAATATTAAATGGTTTGGTTTTGATCTTTAGCTGACCCCAGGTCAAGGGTAGTCTGAGATTAGTATTCATAGAATTCATCACCAAATTGTAGCCTCCATCTACTTTATGCAAACAGAAGAAGAAGAAGAAGAAGAAGGGGGGGAAAAAAACCAACATCCAGGGGTAAATACAAAGCAAAATGACAAACAATTCTTTCTCCTTTCTCTGCCCCCTCTGCCAAACGTACATATAGGGGAAGGGAGGGGGAGATTTGGAAACTGTAAAGACAGCAAAAGATGCACCCAAGACAACATAATTCACAAATGGGTGAAGGAGAACGGAATGCATACACAGAAAGCTTTAATGACACACAAAGGAGAAGAGTCATGATCTAAAATAGATTTGGGCATAATCAACTAGGAAGATAGAGCTGTGCAATATATATATATTCCCCCCCACCCACCCCAAACACGGAAACAAATAAGAAACTCCTAAGCAAGACACAAATATAATCGGAAGACAAGGGAGACGAAGCATTTCTTTCTTTCGTGAAAAGGTATCTACAGCCAAGACTCGGGGAAGGAGAGTTAGAGCCACGGAGCCTGATAAAAACGCAGTTTTATCAACGTACAGAAATCAGCGAGGAATTATTAGAATAAAATTTGTGGAATAATAAGACGTGCCTCCAGTTGTGGAAGTTGCGAAGACCCATTCATAAAATCCAAGTTGGCGAAGGGTAAGTGAATGAAGGCGAGCCAGTCATTCAGAAATTACCTTCAGCACTCTCTGTAATCAGTCTGGCATTGTAGAGGTGCATAATCAAAAATGCTACCGCAACTGCCTTGGATGTACATCTCAGAATAATCTAGTATTTTAAGGCCCTGTATAGGAAGTGCAAGAAGAACTGAGGGCAGGTGGACCAAGGCTGTCAATATAGAGTGGATCCCACTTGATCAAAAGCGTCCACGAAAGAGACCTGAAACAAGATCGATCGACGACATCAGCAAGTATATGGCAGGCCAGAATGGACTCAGGATGGGTTGGAAAAATGCGACAGAGGCCTTCATCTGGCAATGGATAGACCAGGGGTCAGCAACCTGCGGCTCTGGAGCCGAATGTGGCTCTTTCACTCCTCTGCTGCGGCTCCCTGTCACTCAAAATATGCGTCGTAACCGCCAATGTGCGACACCTGCCGGCACGCCATTTATTGAGCTTTTCAACCCCCGGGAGGCCAACCATGGATAAATCCAAGAAATGAAAAGTTTCAGAAGAAAACAGAAGGTTTAATTCGACTACCTATGCTAGTTTTGTGGCCGCTCAAGAAATAGTCAGGCACGGGAAGAGTTTTGTGGCTCCCGGTGTTTTCTTTTCTGTGGGAAACGGTGTCCAAATGGCTCTTTGAGTGTTTAAGGTTGCAGACCCCTAGGATAGACAATGGCTAAAATGATGATGATGATGAAATGTATAGAAAGCATCACAGGTTGGCCATTTGTCACTGATCAAATGCACCAAGATCTTGACTACCCTTCAAATCCAAAAAAAATCCACGAGCCAGGAGGATTTCATTCTTGCATTTCAAATTCAGCGCACTTTTAATTTGCAACCTTAAGAAATGTTCGTGTGTTGCCGATGAGCCAGCTCTTCTTCCCCCAATGCTGCTAAGAAAATATTTTTTGAACCGTTTCTTGCATTATTTGGGTCACCGTCAAGAGATCATCAGTTCATTGTGGGAAACAGCCCCTGGCAGAAGAAAGAAAAGGGAGTGGCAGGAATGGGAAGGATCACGTTACGCAATTGTGGATCTGATATCACCCCTCTGTGACTTGTATCTCATCCCCTAGATACAACTTTTGGCACAGTGTTATCCAGGTGAAAGTAAATCATCCGGGATTTAGAAGAACAAAGTCCTTTTAGAACAGGGATGTCAAACTCAGATTCGGCCCGTGATGTGGTCAGATCCAGCCCGCAAGGCTGTCCTGGAAAATGTAAGGGGCTGGCCCACGTCACTTCAACCCAGTCTACCCATGTTGTTTTGGTTTGGTCTACCCAGGGGTGAAATCTACTCACCTTCCTTACCAGTTCAAAAGTGCACATGCCATGCACAAATGCTCGCTTCACTTTGCGTCCTCACATATCACATGCACACACAGACCCTCTGCGTATGCGCAGAGGGTAAAAAACACATTACTTCCTGGTTAAAACCAGGAAGTAACGACACCTGGGTGGGTGGGCGGAGCCTCGCACCGCCATCACTACCGGTTCTCCGAACCACCTGCCACAATCACTATCGGATCGCTCGATCCGGTCCGGACAAGGAGAATTTCACCCCTGGGTCTACCCAATGTAAAGAGGAAACATGCCAGCAGTTTGGGGAGTGGCAACAAGCTGGCCACACCCACCCAGTCAGCCACGCCTAGTGAGTGGCGTCAAGTTGGCCACACCCACCCAGTCAGCCACGCCCGGCCGGCCTCCTGAGGTCAACCACAGCCCTGATGGGGCCCTCAACGAAATTGAGTTTGACACCTTCTGTCCTAGAACATCAACTCCGGAAGGAGAATATTTGGCAAACAGATTTGGGCCTCCATTTTAATGACCTGCTGTGGACGAGACGCGACGTTTCTTCTCCTCTGAAACAACGTAAAAAAGAGGAAAATATTTCGGCAATCTCTTCAAATCGACCATTTTTTTTTCTCCTCCTGTTTTCTCCAGGAATAAAGGAGCAGGGACTTCCTGGAAGGAAAGAAGTTGGGACTTCCAAAATATTCTCAGATTTGCCAAAAAGTTCTGTGAAGGTTGCACCTTTTACCAGCAGTAGGAACCATTACTCTATAATTACTGGCAACTCCCTCAAAATAGTCACTTGCATCATCTCGAATGGAAACTCAAGCATCTGAGGCAGAATATTCTAAGTCTGAACTCTGAGCTCTGCTCAAAGGAAAAAAAAAAACCCGTCTTCCTTTACGGAGAGTTCCCAAATTCTTAAATGTGAATTTTTCCCTGCTTCTACACCTCCCAAAGAATGTTTTGTGTTTCTTTTTTTTTTAAATTTCCAGCCGCTTGCTGAAGAAAAGTGGGGGCAGATGTACCGTGAGTTATTTTGGCTGGAAGAGGCAAGAATGTGTCAGCAGAAAAACCACCCGGTCAGCTAGAGAAAGTGAGCTGCAAATTGTCCATTTCTAAAACGACATGTTCCTGTGACATTTTGCCGACTCGCGGGGCCACCTGTTCAGCCATCAGTCACCGAGAGGGAAAACGAAGCTTTCCTGAAAGAGAAATTCTGAGGGATCCAGGAACTCCCCCTCCCCCGGGTTTGTGTGTGTGTGTAAAAGAACTCAATTTCATAAGTGAGCATCATTTGGGCACCACAACGTGCAAGATACAGAAAACAGAAGAATGAGAGATGCATTTATCTTCGCATTGCCACAGGACAGAGAGCAAGGGCAGTGATTTCTATGCACCATGGCTGTAGCAATAGTTTTGGGTCTATATCAAAAATAGTCCTCCAAATGAGGGTTAAATTATGCGGTCCTCCAGCACATGCCTGCAAAGCCCCCTCGTCCATTACAGGTAGACCTCAATTTACACTCAGTTCATTCCATTGGTGAAATCCTGCCGGTTCTGTCCGACTCACACAAATTGGTAGCGGTGGATGGTTTGCCGAACTGGTGGCGGCAGCGCAAGGCTCCACCCATCTGGATGTCGTTACTTCCTGGTTTTAACCAGGAAGTAACCCGTTTTTGACCCTTCTGCATGCGCAGAAGCTTTGTGCATGCACAGAGGGTCAAAAATTGGATGTGACGATGGCGCGCGCACTTCCAAACCAGTAGGGAAGGTAGGTAGATTTTCCCCCCTGGTTCATTCAGTGACTGTTTAAAATTACAACGGCGCAGGAAAAAAATGACTTATGGCCACTTTTCACACTTACAACCTTCGCAGCATCCCCGCGTGATCAAAATTGACTCACATTTATGACGGTTGCAGTGTCCCAGGGTCAGGTGATCTTCCTTTGCGACCTTCTGATGAGCAAAGTCAATGGGGAAAACTAGATTCACTTTAAGAACTAAATGTGACTAATTTAAAAACCGCAGTGTTTCACTTCAACAACTGTGGCAAGAAAGGTCGTGCAACGGAGCACAATTCACTTAACAAACATCTCCCTCGGCAACAAAAATTTTGGGCTCTGTTGTGGTCCTAAGCCGAGAGCTACCTGTATTTAGTCTTCTTTATGCCCTCACGTTGAGAATTCTGACAGGCTTTTGAGCAGGATTGGCCCCTAATCTGGAACATTGATTGATGGTTTCCTGTTGCTTGTAGCAAAGCATGCAAGGGCCTAGAAAAACCTCCAAATAGAGGGGTGTATTTGCGTGTATACACCCACTCAGCAGGGTGGGCTGCTGGGGGTTTGCAGGGGTTCAGGAGAACCACTAGATAAGATTCTGTGCAGTTCGGAGAATCCCCAAATCCTACTCCTGGCTGGCCCCACCCACCCTGCCCCTCCCAGGAGTCTCCACGCAGCCTGTTTTGGATGCAGGCAAGTGCAGGGCTGACGCGGAGGCTCAGAGAGGGCGAAAAACGGGCCTACCGGAAGTTTGGCCCCGTTTCCGACTTCCAGAGGACCTCCGGAGCCTGGGGAGGCCATTTTCGCCCTCCCGGAGGTTTGAGAAAAGCCTCCGGAGCCCGGGGAGGGCAAAAAACACCCTCCCCCCCAGGCCATGGTGCCGGAGGTCGACTAGGCCACGCCCACCATGGCCACACCCACCCAGCAACCGGGCAGAGCACCCCTTGCTAAAGTTTTTGAAGCCCACCCCTGACACACACACACACAAAATGGGTAAATTTTGCAGGAAGGCGTAGTAGCAGATAGCATAATAACCGGGATTTCATTCTCATTGAAGATCATCCTGTATCTTAGCAAACATGTGGCGCACAACTCTTTGAAGTCTCAAAAGTCAAGAGCAGATTAGTAGCAGTCCTGGGCCATTGCTGAGGCTCTTTTCCCCCACCCACCCACCCCCTTTTCCCAATCAAGGTCAAATTAAGATAGGAAAATACTCTACACCACCACCCCCCTCTCCCACAAACTAGACTATATAAAGCTAAACGGGAACTCTTCCTCCTTTCCCCCCTCGCCCCACTTCTTTTGGGCAAGGTGCAGGCTCGGCGTCCTTGGATCGAACGCGAATTTTTCAAGAAGAAACTGAAAACGAGGAATTGCTGACTGGCTGTATTTTCCATGCGAGGCTTTTTTTTGGTTTTTTTTTTGTGCCGGCCCAGGCGCGAGAACAACGCACCCTGGTCCCGCTCTGCGCTTGTTAATTTCATCATTTCAGACTTTTATGGGGTTTTTTTTCCAGTTGGTGCCGCTTTTATAAACAAGCATTTCAGTGACCTTCCCCTCCGGACATCAACGTTTTCAGCTCTACAAGAATCCCAAGCTCTGAAAGTTTATAAATAAGCCTTCTATCAAGTTCCACAACAGGTGTGACCTCCCCCCCCAACCCTCCCCACATGTCCTAAAACTGAACAGTTTCAACAAGCAAATAAAGACAGCTCAAAGCTGCCCTTAAAGGGGAAGCGCGCCCGGAGAGAAATAACACTGCTGTACTCTGAGCCTACCATTGCTAAAGGCAACACTTGGGGGGGGGGGAGTGGCCAGAGGGTGACCTGACATGCAGCTGGTTTCCCCCCCCCCCAATCTCCAGATGTTATGCTTTTAGTTGATGTCCTGCCAGAGCTTTGCTTTTCAGTGTTCAGCCTTGGGAAAATATTTATTTTCTTTTTCAATTTCAGTTTCCCACTGGCACAGTGGGTTCCCACTGCAGGTTATAAAGGAAGGAAAAATACCCCATCTCCGTAGAAGAGCAATTGAAACATCCGTAGGTAGATCTAGGGGATCGCCAGTGCGTTTCTTTTTGTGTGTGTGTGTGTGTGTGACAAATGCGAAGAAGCGCATTTCTGCAATTTGTCGCCGAAAAGCAGATACCCTGCTCCAAACATTCGAAAATCTCGGTCGCTGTTTCTTTTGGCTGTGTGGGCAAATTGCCCGCCGAGGTACAGGGTCTTTAATGGTATGAGACCAATACATGAAGCCAAAGCCTCTACGCTTTAGTAACAACGATAACATGGAGTCGGGGGTGGGCTTCAAAAATTTTAGCAAGGGGTTCTCTGCCCGGTTGCTGGGTGGGTGTGGCCATGGTGGTCGAGGCCTAGTCGGCTTCCTGCACCATGACCGGGGGGGGGGGGTTTGCCCTCCCCGGGCTACAGAGGTTTTCCTTGAGCCTCCGGGAGGGTGAAAACGGCCTTCCCAGGCTCCAGAGGCCCTGGGTGGGGCCATCCAGGAGTGGGATTTGGGGGTTTCTCCGAACTGCACAGAATCTTAGCTAGAGGTTCTCCCGAATCCCCAACAGCCCACCCTTGCATGGAGCACCCAAGTTCGAAAATAGGATGCCTCTGAGGAACAAGCAAGAATAGGAGAGCAGAACACTCATGTTCAAATTTGTCTGAATATTACTGTTTGATCCGTCCAAAGCAGGGGTGTCGAACCCAAGGCCCAGGGGCCACATCTGGCCCGCAAGGTGCTTAGATTTGGCCCGCGGGGCCGACCTGGAAACAGCGAAGGACTGGCCTGTGGTGCCTCTACCATCGAAAATGGTGCTTGCAAGGTGTCCTGAGCTCTGTTTTTGCTGCCAGAGAGTTGCAGGAGACGGTCGCAGCAGAAAACGGAGCTCGGGAGCCTGTTTTTACTGGCAGAGCGCTCGCGCCTCCGACACGAGTGATGTTGAGCTGGCCACGCCCACCCTGGTCACACCCACCCCGGCCCCTCGAGGTCAAACACAACCCTGATGTAGCCCTCAATGAAATCAAAGTTTGACACCCTTGGTCTAAAAAATTCAAAGCTACGTCTGCACTTTCCAAACGTGGCTTGCCTGACAATTGTGGAAAACAGAACCTAGTCTGGGTACGCCTTTGGCACACCCAAAAACAGAAGCCCTTCCGCTGTTTGCATATTTTTTTTTCATCTTGAGTACCGCAGTATTGCTGCTTGACATGGAAACTGGAAAAAACGCCGTTGCTCAAATCTCACCTGTGAATTTGCTATCATGTTTTGGGCAACGCTCCCTTTCCGGCAACTTCATCTCGTGTTCCGCAATGTGAGAATATCAATTCTGATTTGCATTCATTTCCTTCCTCCTTTCCATTTTTGGGGAGACAGCAGGCTCCTACGCCACAGCCTGCAAGTCACTGTGAATTTGGGTGGAATATTTTGACTTGGCAAAGGCCTATGGCGCTGTTGCTCACTCTATGTTGGTACCTAAGAGTGAAATGAACTCACAAAATACTTTGACGTCAGAAAAGTCTGAAATAATGGAAAGAGGGCAGGAGTGGGGCTGCTGGGGGTTCGCAGCGGTTCGGGAGAACCTCTAGCTAAGATTCTGTGCAGTTCGGAGAACCCCCAAATCCAACTCCTGGTTGGCTCTGCCCACCCCTCCCCTCCCCTCCCAGGAGTCCCCACGCGGCCCGTTTTGGATGCAGGTAAGTCCAGGGTGCCTGGAGGCTCAGGGAGGGTGAAAAACAGACTACTAGAAGTTTGGGAAGGCCAGAAATGGGCCCGTTTCTGGGCTCCAGAGGGCCTCCGGAGCCCGGGGAGGGCAAAATCGCCCCCTTCCACCGTGATGCAGGAGGCTGACTAGGCCACGCCTACCATGGCCACGCCCACCCAGCAACCGGGCAGAGAACCCCTTGCTAAAATTTTTGAAGCCCACCGCTGAAAGAGGGATGAACGGATGGATAATAAATTGCTCTCCAAAAATACATATTGCGTATGCGGTTCTGAAAAGGATGCTAACTTTTAAGTTGAACCTCCTTTGATTATTCCGGATTTGCCATTGAAAAGGGAGTGTCCTTCGAAAAGAGAAGAGTTAGATCTCAAACATTTCAGACCCATTTCTGACATGCTATGGAAGAGTTTTTTGGTCCTAAGAACATCGTAAGTGCTCTTCTGAGAACTATAAGAGCAGCCATCTGGCTCATGCCATGTCCTCGTCCCCCTTAATGTACTTTGCTGTCTCACCCCAGAGACAGCTAATGATTTCTCCAACACAACAAGTTGCAACAATGAATGCATCATGCCAAAAACTATCCAGAATCCGCATCAGTTGTTGATGGGATTCATCCATCAGAGGGATGTCATCTTGTGCTGTTTTTTAGCGATATTTTCAAGAAATCACTTTAGTCCCGTTTCTTACATCTAGCGATTGATGTACCCTGTTTCCCCCAAAATAAGACATCCCCTGATAATAAGCCCAATCAGGCTTTTGAGTGCATGCGCTAAAATAAGCCCACCCCAAAAATTAAACCCTCCCCAAAAATAAGCCCTCCCTGAAAATATTTAAACGCATGCGCAATTATTCCCCGCCATTTCCTCTGATTAGGGTTAGCTGGAAATCAGGTAAGACGGCAAGAGGAGCCCCATCTTGCTCCACGCGCCCCAAAATAATAAGACCTCCCTGAAAATAAGGCCAAGTGCTTCTTTCGGGGTTCAAAAAAATATATACGACAAGGTCTTATTTTCAGGGAAACACGGGTAAGAATTCACTTATCACTCGAGGGACAGGCAAAACACGCTGGAGAAATGACATTGTTTGAAACAAGACTTTGAAGGATTCGGTAACCCTCTTGAGGTTGATTCAGCCTTCCATCCTTCCGAGGCCAGTAAAATGAGGATCCAGATTGTTGGGAGCAATAGGCTGACATTTGTAAACTGCTCAGAGAGTGCTGCAAAGCACTATAAAGCGGTATATAAGTCTTAAGTGCTATTGTGGGGTCCCTGCTCTACTTGCATTCCGTGGTTAAGAACTTTCATTTCCCCATACGTACAGAGGCTTTTGGACTGGTTGAAGTGTTTTTTTCCCCCTAAGGGCTACATCAGGGATGAAATGCTCCCGGTTCGGCCCGGTTCGGTCAAACCGGTAGCGATAACAACTGGTGGTTCAAAGAACCAGTAGCGATGGCAGCTTGAGGCTCCGCCCACCCACTCAGTCGTCGTTACTTCCTGGTTTTAACTAGGGAGTATCCTGTTTTTTACCCTCTGGGCATGTGCAGGAGGGTTTGCGCATGTGCAGAGGGTTGGCGCACACACGTGACATGCGTGTGTGCAAGTGAAGCGAGCACTTCTGAACCAGCAGGGAAGATTTCACCCCTGGGATACATGTTATTTTTAGGAGTTGTTATTATTGTTGTTGTTGTTGTTGTTATTATTGTTGTTATTATTATTATTTATTAAATTTATATACCGCCCTACTCCCGTAGGACTCAGTTGTGATGTGAGGAGCAGGTTGTATTATTGTGAGCTTTATGATGCTTTTTAAACTGCCTTGACCCTCTGAAATCAACAACTTAAGAAACTTTTTAGTGAACAAACGAATGACTAAACTAGAAATAAAGTACGCAGGAGTTGTAGGCAATGTAGCTATCTCCACTTAACGGCGGCATTCACACCACACAATAAATTCTGAATCCACCTTGATAAGATAACGTCGCTGTTGTGGCCAAACAAATAAAGCGTGTTACCGCTTAATGCCTGGTTCATACAACATACTACTACCACAGTATCACAAACAGTCCCCATTTTAGCTTAGTTTAACATGTTTATCGAAAGTTGTTCTAATGGGCATGTTAATAACCATAGTTCGATTTGGCACAGTCAGCATACACCACTGAACGATGGAATTTACTAATCTAGCAAAGAAACTTCTTTTTTAAAGACCTCAGATAAAATAGTATGTGTTACTGTTACTGCACTGTTGATGTACAAGACCATATATATTCTATAGTGCCTATTGGAGGTTGATTAAAGAATCATCTCTGTGTGTCTGTGGAGGTTCTCAGACAAAACGTTTCATCCGTTCTAGCCAGAATGGATGAAGTTTCTTAGATGATCAGTGAAACTTCTTCTTCTTCTTCTTCGTCTTCGTCGTCTTCCTTCTTCTTCTTCCTCCTCCTCCTCCTCTCCTCCTCCCCCTCCTCTTCTTTTTCTCCTTCTCCTTCTTTCCTTCCTCCTCCTCCTCCTCCTTTTCTCCTTCTCCTTCATCTCCTTCTTCTTCCTCCCCCTCCTCCTCCTCTTCTCCTCCTCCTCCTCCTTCTCTTCTTCCTTTTCCTCTTCCTCTTCCCCTTCCCCTTCCCCTTCCCCTTCTTCTTCTCCTTCTCCTTCTTTTTCCTCCTCCTCCTCCTCCTCTTCTTCTCCTTCTCCTCCTCCTCCTCCTCCTTCTCTTCTTCCTTTTCCTCTTCCCCTTCCCCTTCCCCTTCCCCTTCCCCTTCTCCTTCCCCTC
>WNWU01000078.1:509455-527916 GCA_012654045.1 Ptyas mucosa
GAATAGAATAGAATAGAATAGAATAGAATAGAATAGAATAGAATAGAATAGAATAGAATAGAATAGAATTTTTTATTGGCCAAGTGTGATTGAACACACAAGGAATTTGTGTTCGGTGCCTACGCTCTCAGTGTATATAAAAGAAAAGATACGTTCATCAAGAACGTATCAAAGGTACAACACTTAATGAGGGCTTAGTCCCTTTCTCCTTGTTTGTTGCTATTACTTTGATTCCTGTCCTTTTTAACCTACTCATCACGGTGAGTCTTTCTAATTTTGGGAAGGCACTTTTTTTTTTTTTTTGAATCTCTTCCAGCTAACTTCTCGGTCTGCTTATTTGAATTTCTCCTTGCATCTCTTGTTCTCTAGTTCTCTCAATAATTTATATCCAGATGTTGCCGCATGTGTGTGTGTGTGGGGGTATACATGCACACATGTGTACGTTCGTACATATAAATTGAAGGAGGAGATGTAGTTTTGGACACTAGGTGGCTTAAAGTTTTAAGAATGATTTTATGTGGTAGCTGTTTTTAAGAGGGCTGTTCCTTTTGCCGGGTGGTGGGCATCCTTTTGAAAAGGTGACGTGAGAGCGTGAGAGCTTTCTTGGCTCTAGGAAGGGAACCTGAAGTTCTCTTGGCCTTGAGCGGCCTGGAACATTTCTGACATTACATTCAAAAGGTAAGGCCGGAGAGGAAAAAGTTACAGGATGGAGCTGTAGGTTTAACCCAGGGGTCAGCAACCTGCAGATCCGGAGCCGCGTGCGGCTCTTTGGGACCTCTGCTGTGGCTCCCTATCGGGTGCCCATCACTGGCTGGCCCCGCCCCTCGCCCTCCCCTCCCAGTCACTCCTCGCCTGACCTGACAAGGTAAGGGCGACGGTGAGGGATGGAGAAGCGGCCAGGGCAGAGACAGAGAGATACAGAGGGGGGAGGAGAGAGAGAGACACAGAGAGATACAGAGAGAGAGGGAGAGGGGGGGAAGGGAGGAGGGAGGCGGGGAGAGAGAGATGTCAAAAGGATTTTGTGGTTCCCGGTGTTTTTTAACAACTGGTTCTCTGCCCTAATGACCGGCTAGGTAGGCGTGGCTAGGGGGGGGTCATGTGACTGGTGGAAGTGAGTGACATTGAGTTGGCCACGCCCACCCAGATTTTGTGGCTCCCGGTGTTTTCTTTTCTGTGGGAAACGGGTCCAAATGGCTCTTTGAGTATTTAAGGTTGCAGACCCCTGGTTTAACCCAATGAATACCAATGATGGCTTGTCACTTTGGGCAAGAGGAGAGAGTGCCAGGTCACACTGGGTTTGATTTTGTTACAGGCTTTATCCTCCGCCTCCTAGGAATTCCTAACCACCGGAATCATCAGAGTTTTGGGAATAGCGGAGAGGAGCGTTTAAGTTATTAATATTTCGGCATCGTGAGTTATCTAAATAGTCAACATTCTCAAGGAACAGTGAAGGGCAGTCCTGTATTTAGGAGGCACCTGTTATTGAGTTTTTACCACCGAGCTTCAGTTTCCAGAGAGGAAGGGGAAAGTTACTAAAGAAGGCGTTGCTGAATTTCTTTTCACATGTGCTCGAGAATTCCTTGAAGAGTGTTCCGAAAAGTAGCGTATACGTGCCTCTCAAATTGCATCTTTAGGAATAGCATTGCTTTGGACTTCCAGAGAACCGTTGTTTCACTGTACTATACTGTACTGAAATAGGCTGGCGGTCGTAGAAGTTAGAAATCAAAAGACCAGAGTTTTTGGTTCGCAAACCAAGGTGGAAGCAAACGGAGAAGCCAAAAGTTAGCTGGCTCTGTCTAGTCAAAGGATCAGGCCTGTCCTGGGAATGTTTACGGACCAGAAATTAACACGCCGGAGTCGATCTCTGGCCCACCTGGTATAACGTTACTGTTAAGGTCACGGCACAGATTATCGGTTGAAGTCCCAGGTGACCTTGGAAGGACCTCTTGTTGGAGGTACCTGGAGCTCTTTTGCTTTGTCAGCATTTCTGTTTGTGTCCTTCTAGTCCTGTGCTTTAAATTGAGTCGTGAGATCTATGGGAGCTCTGAAAGATGGACAGCCCTCTCTTTACGCAAACTCTTGTGTCCCTTCCAATTACAACTGTGAATGTATTTTCACAAGCCTTTAACCTTTTCCCTCTTTTTCTCTGCAGAGGTGACGGATGATTTCTCTCTGTGTGTGGGTGGGCAGTGGGCCTGCGCATGTGGGACCGAGGGAGTAGTGTTGTAGCAAGGTAGAAAGCACGGTGCACCCGTGCCTGTACTTAACTACAAGCAAGTTTAAAATGTCACCGTCATTTGTTTTAGAAAATGCACCGGTCCAAACCCCAAAACATTGAATTTCAGGAGGCTCCCGAGGTAGGGAAGCATGGGAGAAGCCTGCCTAGGTTCCGTAGCTCAGGCGGTATACATTTCCTCAAAACGTGCGGCGTGCTAAACTGACAAGCGCACTTCAGAGTCTCACGTACGGTGTGAATCCAACCCGTGTCGTCGATTTACGGTTCAGCGTGTCAACGTGAATTCACAATTAGTCGTTTAGTAAACTGTGTGGTTAATTGAACGACGGGTAAGTGTGCCATGCACACAAGAGCTTTCCCTTGTCATACTGGAAGCATTTTGGCAACGAAAACTCCTTGGCTGGTTGCGTGGAGAGAGAGAGAGAATATTTAATTGAAAGAGAATAAAATGTCTGAGGCATTCAGAGGGGGTGTGTGTGTGTGTGTGTGTGTGTGTGAATCTCCATGTGTCTCGTTTTGTCACTTTTGCCAAAACATACATTCTTATTTCAGTAACTGTGATCTTTTGGAAGAGGTTAATTTCCATGACGAACTTCAGGCCACGTGGCCAGTGGATTTATTTAATTAAGCTGACACTACTGGTTTTTTTTTTCTTTCTTTTAAGAAAAGAAAATTAAGCTGCTCTTTGGAGGCATTTAAGTCTGGTTAAAACTATGGGAGTCGGGGTAGCAGGTGGCATGGTCTATGGCAGCGAGAGAGGGGAAAAAAAGAAAAAAAAATACTCATAAAACATGCACTTAACTAGATGCCTTTTTTCCATAGTGTTTCCAAACTGCTTGGTTTGGCTAACACGACTAGCTTTTAATTCCCCTCTCCCGTTTGCTATTATTTCATCCGTTTCTATCCTAACAAGGATTTTTTTTTTTTAAAAAAAAGTGCTTCCGGTAAGATTTTTAAAAAAAAAAAGACTCATTTGTTGTTATTATTTTACAAAGTCTATAGGATTAAACTTTACGACACACGTTTGAAAATAATTTACTTCCTTAAAAACATCGGGAAGGTTACTCGGACGGAGGGGTTAATGAAGTACAAAGGTATAATGATTATATATTTTTTTAAAAAAACCCAATACGAATTGTAACGCAGCTTATGAGTCAAAACACTGTGGGCACCACGAATCCATTCGAAATGGTTAAGTGTCTACAACAATCCAAGAGCTCACTGCCACTGACCGGCTAGGATTATTGTGAGGACAGAAGACGGATGGATAGGAAGAAGTGTGCACACGTATAAAGATGTACTAAATAAGGAACATCCAATCACAGGGATAATACATCTTAGAAGCATAAGCCAAGGGGGTTAAGGTAGCTGGTTAAAGACAAGGAGAGACCGAATGCCAGCTGCTAGGAGGCAAAACATTGCCTTCTACATGCCATCACCCAAAAGGGCCTTTGAATGACAGGTATATACGGTTTTCCAAAGGAATTTAAAAAGCGGTGGTGCAAAAATGGTCAGGGAGCAGGGTCCATATTATATATATTATGCTTTTCAGTGGTGGGTTGCTACTGGTTCTCCACGGTTTGGGAGTGCCGGTAATGGAAATCTTCATAGGAGAACGAACCGGTAATAAAACTGGAAAGCGCGTGCGCGATGCTCAAACCTGGTTTAGGAGCCTGGTTTAGCTCAGCGGACTAAAAGCATAGTGATCAACACCAGCTGTCTGCAATTACTGTAAGTTCGAATCTCACCAGGCTCAAGGTTGACTTAGCCTTCCATCCTTTCTAAGGGAGGTTAAATGAGGACCCAGTTTGTGGGGGCAATAAGCTGACTTTGTATAAATATACAAAAGTATGACGGCGATTGCTTAACACATTGTAAGCCGCCCTGAGTCTCCGGAGAAAGGCGGCATATAAATCAAATTTAAAAAAAACAAAAACGGTGGTAAAACTGATTAGAACCTACCCACTGGTGCTTTTCCTCGCTTTTAACTTGTGTTTTTGCCCCAGGCTTTGTTTCTAGGGAACGTTGCAAGGGAATCTGAATTTACACTCACTGGTAACACCTGTTGCCCTTTGCCCAAACCCCTTGAACCAGTTAAAATAAAAGATAATAATAATTATTATTATTTTTGTTATACAGTATATAGATCTCCTCTCCCCCTCCACTTTTCTCTGTTCGAAGTTGTGGGTTGGTTGTTGGTTTTTTTGGGGGGTTTTCTCCTCCTCTTTTTATTTATTAAAGGTGGGGAAGCAGGAAAGGAAAGACGTTGGGAGAAGTGGGGGGGGGGGGAAGGTAAGCCGAGGTAAGGAAACTTTGGGTGGAAACGCAGGACTCGCGGAGCGACGCGAGCAGAAAGTTTCTTTCGATTGCTCGAGGAAACAAAACAAAACGAGAGAGAAATAATCGTGGAATGTTGCGAACCTTTCACTCCTGCACGTTCCATGTTTTTTTTCCTCCCCCCCCCCTCTCTTTTGTATGCTGCATCTGTCATCTTAGCTTTTGTTCTAATTTATGTTTTTGTCTCTATGCAGCCTAAGCTAGGGAGTGCTGCCATTAACAGCCAGCTTGGGGCATAGGCGTGGCGAAAAGATATTACCTTTCTAGCTAAACCCACAATTTATACACACACACACACACACACACACGTATGAGTGCGCACCCGGGCATGTATTGCCCAGAAAGATAGTCCCCCTCTCCTCTTAACTGTTTACAAACAAAACTGCAAAGATTAAAACTGTTGTAACCCTATATGGCAAAATAAAACAGATGTAGCGAACGTTAAAACAGCGGTGGAATATACGCAGGCGTTATTGAAAACATTGGAAATCCCAAGTTTTCCTGCAGAACCAGTTCTGTCTTCTGCCCGTTACAGTGACTGAACTCCGTCGAGGGGAAGGGAAGTGACCGAAATGATGTGGTCTCTATAACCATGTTCCTGCAGGTGGTGGCTGGGGTGGTGTGGGGGGTGTGGGGAGATTGGGGGCTGAGGGTCCCCAACATGGACTGGGGGCCACATCGCGTGCCCGGGAGTTTTGGATCCGCGGATGCCTGTTTGCTGGTTTCTACCACGGTTTCCGTTTTCTTTCTACCTCAAACTGGCAGAAAAGGATAGTTTTTTTTTTTTAAAAAAGCAGACCCGATCCTGCTGGGAAAACGTTTATGGGCCTTGAGAGACGGAGAAATGAATGCATCACACATGCGCCCCCCCCCCTCCTCTCCTTTGCAAATACTGGCATTGAATGAAGAATGCAACATCCTGAGGAAACCTGTTTCCGTTTTAAAAAGAAAATAAGTTTCTAGTCTGTAGGGATGTGAGAATAAGTTCAAAAAACATGTAAACAGTAAAAACCCCAGGGGAGCCAAGGGCATCCAGCAAGATTCTGGCGGTGAAATTTCGGAGATGCTTTTCGTGTGAGACAGTTGCCGGGTTGTTTTTTTTTTTTTAAAAAAACTTTTGTTAATGTACCCCTCTGATTTTCAAAGTAAATAAGGAAATTGTACCCTTTAAGCCAGGGGTGGGCAACGGTGGCCCTTTTATGACTTGTGGACTTCAATTCCAATGAATTGGAATCAGCCTTGGTGGAGCAGCGGACTAAAGCGCTGTTAAATAGCACTTAGCTGCCAGCTGCCTGCAATTCCTGCGAGTTCGAATCTCACCAGGCTCAAGGTTGACTCAGCCTTCCATCCTTTCTAAGGTGGGTAAAATGAGGACCCGGATTGTGGGGGCAATAAGCTGACTTTGTATAAATATACAAAAGTATGAAGGCTATCGCTTAACGCATTGTAAGCCACCCTGAGTCTCCGGAGAAAGGCGGCGTATAAATCGAACCAATAAATAAAATAAATAAATTCCCAGAATTCCTGAGCCAGCCATGTTAGCTCAGGAATTCTGGGAATTGAAGTCCACAAGTCATAAAAGGGACATAGTTGCCCACTTCTGCTTTAGGCAGCAATTTTTAAGGTAGTTTTTTTTAAAAAAAAAACACATTTAATTTGTGTGCATCTTCCATGTGCGTGCACTCTTAAGAAGAAATCTTGCTAGCTGCGTGAGACCTTGTCTTTCTTTCTGCCGGGTTTTGTCATGCTTGCAGTGCTAACCACGATTATCTTTCAGCAACACCGGCCTTGATCCCTGCTGTAACTGGGATTTCCTGAAAATCGTATCATTTTGGTTCAAAGCTGGTTGGATTAGCAGTGGAGGGGAAGTGTGGGGTGGGAGGGGGGGGGTGGGATGGCTCTGGGAGTTAAAACAGTTCAGCGCTTAGAGCAAAGCTATCTTTCATAATAGCCGGGTCCCGAGCGAACATTAGCCCTGATTTGAGGAGAGTGATTTTGAAACCACCAATGTGGAGATTAAAGGGAGATGAGAATGTAAATCTTAAGTAAAAAAGGTAATTGAATGTAATAGCAAACACAGCACAGGCTATGTTAATTTTAGCCCTTCCCCTGGATACAAGGCGCCGTATTAGTGTTTTATTACCATTTTGTTTGCTCTAATAAAATAGTAAAATTTATTTCAGGGGAAGTTGAGCGATGGCTTTACAATGCAAATGTAAAGAAATTGGACTTTTCATTTAGGCTGCTGCTTTTTCCCCCTCTCTTTTGAAGAAGCTTCTCTGAACGGGCATAAATTAAAGGGCCTGCGAGCCCCCAGGTAGAAATCCATTGGGGGTGTATGTATGAGGCCTGTGAGAAGTAGCTTGGAAATAAAAGCACCTACGGCGCTCAGAAGTTAAATTATTTTAGAGAGGCACCAGTTAGGACAGGGATCTGCAACCTTAAACACTCAAGAGAGCCATTTGGACCCGTTTCCCACAGAAAAGAAAACACCGGGAGCCACAAAACTCTTCCCGTGCCTGACTATTTCTTGAGCAGCCACAAAACTAGCATATATAGTTGAATTAAAGATTTCTGTTTTCTTCTGAAACTTTTCTTTTCTTGGATTTATCCATGGTTGGCCTACTGGGGCCTGAAAAGCTTAATAAATTGTGCGTCGGTGGGTGTCGCACATTGGCAGTCGTGATGCATATTTTGAGCGACAGGGAGCCGCAGCAGAGGGACGAAAGAGCCACATGCGGCTCCAGAGCCCCAGGTTGCTTACCCCTGGGCTGCAGTATAGACTCTTAACTAACCCCGGTCACCATGGCCAAGGCTTCGGGGGAATAAGTTCCATGAGAAGCTGTGGGGATTATATAGCTGAGTAAATATGTATAGGAGCTGTCACATGGGTGTCGCACATTGGCAGTTGTGGCCAGTGATGGGATTCAGCCAGTTCGCACCACTTCGGGAGAACCGGTTGTTAACTTTCTAAGCAGTTTGGTGAACTGGTTGTTGGAAGAAATAATTAGGGCAGAGAACCGGTTGTTAAATTATTTGAATCCCACCACCGGTTGTGGCGCACATTTTGAGCGACAGGGAGCCGCAGCAGAGGGACGAAAGAGCCACATGCGGCTCCAGAGCCACGGGTTGCTGACCCCTGAGTTAGGATAAATTTATAACATGAGCTTTAATAGGAGCAGTCAAGAAAGCTGTCCAGCCAAGAAGGGGGTGCCTGGGAATAGTTTAAAATTATGAACAATTAGCGGCTCCACTGAGTAAGTTCATTTTTGATATCGCTGGGAAATGTCGCGGCTGAGCTTGATTTTAGTTACAACAACGGTCGAGGATAATTTGGCCAGATTAAGTAGGCTATTTTGACCCGAAGGAGAAACATCCTGGTTGTTCGGCTGATAGGATGGCAGGGATGTTTATTTCTTTTACCCCTCTCCAAAACGGAATTGAGAAAGTGAGCTTGAGAGGAAGGGAGCTTGTTATCCGTGCAATCGTGGACAGTACGGCACAGCTGGGTACCAAAGTGATTTGAAAGCGTGTAAGTTAAAAAAAAAAAAAACAAACACTTTAGACGGATTTCCATCGAGGACTATAATTACATCAAATGGTAAACGGAAACAGGAGTGGATTATGCATGCGCCCCTGAAGTCTTTGGCTGCCAAGCCTGAGAGCTAAGGTGCCTGGGCAGGCAATCCTCTGCCACCTCATTCATTTCCTGGATCCAGTTGTGGCCTACACCTCTCCACCCTCCTTCGGCTTTGATGCCTTTTACTTAGGAGATAGCAACATTTTTTTTCTAGACGCAGTTGCATCTCCTCAAGATGACTTAAACTTCAGCTCCCCAAATTCTCAGCCCCTTTTCTTCACCCTTTGACTGGACTTTCTGTCCCTCCCCCCCAAAGACTGGACTTTCCCCCCACTTGTTAAAGTGGAGAAAGGGGAGGGGGTGTTATACTCCTCAACCCTGAACCAGGGAGTCCTCGAGTTGCGACCGCAATCGAGCTCCGCATTTATGCTGCCGAGTGAAACATTCCTCGAGTGAGTTTGCCTCCCCCTTTTTTTTTTACGGTTTTTCTTGCTGCCGTTATTAAGTGAATCATGGCAGTTAAGCTAGTCACATGGTTGTTAAGTGAATCTGGCTTTCCCCGTTGGTCAGGAGGTCGCAGAAGCGGATCACATGACCCCAGGACACTGCAACCGTCATAAATATGAATCCCCTTGCCAAGCATCTGAAGTTTTGAACACGTGACCAACGGGGAATGCTGCAGCGGTTGTAACTTTGAAAAAACGGTCCTAACTAATTCACGTTTTGCAATGCCGCTGTAACTTTGAACGGTCACTAAATGGACTGTTGTAAGTCAAGGACTTACCCCTGTATATTGTCTAGTAACTCTTGTGCAGCTTGTTGGTTTGATCCAGTCCCAAAGGACTGATTTGGACTCTCAATCCCAGGTGTCTCTAGACAGAGTGATGTTTTATGGCATGAAAGATGCTTGCCCCTGGGGAGGAAAGCTATGGCAAATCTAGACTGCTTACTAAAAAGCAGAGACATCACCCTGCCAACAAAAGAGCGTATAGTCAAGGCTATGATTTTCCCAGTTGCAACGTCTAGCTGTGAAAGTTGTACTATAAGGAAGACTGAGCGCCAAAGAATGGAGGCCTTTGAACTCTGGTGCTGGAGAAGGCTCCTGCGAGTCCCTTGGACTGTAAGGCGATCAAACCGATCAGTCCTAGAGGAGATCAACCCTGACTGCTCTTTAGAAGGCCGGAACTCAAAGATGAAACTCAAATCCTTTGGCCACCGAATGAGAAGGAAGGACTCCCTGGAGAAGAGCCGAATGCTGGGAACGATGGAGGGCAAAAGAAGAAGAAGGGGACGGCAGAGAAGGAGGTGGCTGGATGGAGTCACCGACGGAGCTTAAACAGACTCCGGGCGATGGTGGAGGACAGGAAGGCCTGGAGGAACGTGGTCCATGGGGTCGCGATGGGTTGGACACGACTTCGCAACTAACAGCAACAAAAAAATGAAAGAGAAGAAAGGAAGCAAGCAAAGTCCCAAATATTTTTGGTCTCATTGGGACTGCAGTGTACAGTCTGGCACGTTCTGGAGTGGAAGAGGACCATTGCACATCTATCTCCTGAGGAGGTAGTTCTGAGAAACATCTCCGTAGCGTAGAGATTAATTGCAGAGGGATGCCAGCTCGGAATAAAGTCGGACCGAGCGTTTAAGAGATGGACATGCTCAGTTCCATTCGGCCTTTAATCTGAAGAAACCAGCTTTGCCAGCTTGTTCCATCTCTGTTCCTTTCCTTGCTTTTCTGTCCCTTTCTACACCTCCTATCCCTCACGACTCCCCACCGGTCTTTCTCTTCCTTCCTGTCACAGCCCCCTTGGTGTGTCTATACCTGTCCACCTGCACACCTGAGGTTCGGGACAGCTGTATGTGGGTATATATATTTTTTTTCTTTCAGACAAGAGGGATCAGGGACTAAATCCCTCGCCATTGTCTTCACAGGCTTGCTTCCTCTGATGGCTTTCCAAGGCATCTAATCCTGGAGCCCACAGTCTGGGCCGGCTTGCCTTTGATCCTTGTTTGATGCAATTCTTGCTTCTCGACTGAAGTTTGGCAGCGTGCAGGGGCTGGGAAGTAGTAGTAGGACCTACCTCCGCCGTTGCCCTTTCTTAACAAAATATCACTTCAGTGCTCTCTCTCTCTCTGTCTCCCTCCCTCCATGGGTATAGACAGGGGTGGGCTTCAAAAATTTTAGCAAGGGGTTCTCTCTGCCCGGTGGCTGGGTGGGCGGGGCCATAGTGGGCGTGGCCTAGACGGCCTCCTGCACCACGTCTTTGCCCTCCCCAGGCTCCAGAGGTTTTCCTCGAGCCTCTGGTTGGGCGAAAACGGCCTCCCCAGGCTCCGGAGGCCGGAAACTGGTCCATTTCTGGCCTTCCTGAATTTCCGGTAGGCCCGTTTTTTCCCCTCTCCAAACTTCCTCACACGCCCTACACTTACCTGCATCCAAAACGGGCCGCGTGGGGACTCCTGGGAGGGGCATGGTGGGCTGGATGGGGCCAGCTAGGAGTGGGATTTGGGGGTTTCTCCGAACTGCACAGAATCTTAGCTAGAGGTTCTCCCGAACCCCCGCGAACCACCAGCAGTCCGCCCCTGGGTAAAGTGGCATTCGAGCCTTGTGGGAGGTTCAGTACTACTTCACTACTACACAGAGCAAACTCCTGGGCCAAGGGTTGGCCAGAAGTACACGTGCCTAATTCTAACTACTCTTCTGAGTCATTCCTTTGCGCTTGGTTCCACAAGACGGAACTTTATAAACTCGTCCCTTAAGGGCCTCTCTGTCAGCGCTACCTGTTTATTGTTGTGTACTTTAAATTATTAATTAATAAATCAGCTCGGTTTGTGTGTTTTAGCTGGCTTTCTCCACCCCCCCACCCCCAATTGTAATTTACCGCAAGGTCCCCTAAACAGCGGACGAACTATAAAATATTTCAAATCAACGATTAAACAAATGGAGGTGGAGGGAGTTGTGAGTGGCGGTGTCCGTTGATGCCCTGGCAAAGAGAGCCGGTGAAATGTAGAGACAATTTCGTTGGGGTGTGTGTGTGTGTGTGTGTCTGGAATCGGAGGAGCCTGGTACCAGATCCTTGCTGAGCAGTAAGCTTTTTCTTGGTTCACTTTGTGTTAGTCATCACAACACGATTGGGTGTTGCAATTCAGCGATACCTGCAAAATTCCCCCACCTTAAAATGCATGCATAAATGGGAAGAGGCCATGTAGTAGTAACAGATGAATTAAGACAAACAAGTTGGTGAACAGAAGTACGGAAAGATTTCTCCCGGCCTGTTTACGTGGAGTTGCCCGCCGAAATGTTAAAATGCGAGGCCGCCGGCGTACGTCATGCAACCGAGACCCGTGTCGAATGAGATTTTCCTTCCAGCAGGTGCAGCCTCTAAGCAACCTAGGCTGATCTCGAAGCTGGATTGGTAACGGATTGCTATTTGAATGGGGAGCTACTAAGAAACCCTAGTAGAATAGGTGGGAAGAAGATAGGGCAGGGGTGAAATGCTCCCGGTTCGGACCGGATTGGGCAATCCGGTAGTGATGGCAGCAAGTGGTTCGGAGAACCGGTAGCAAAAATACCTGCCCACCCCTACCCCCCACATGCCCACCCAATTGCCCGGTCGCCCGCTTGCCCCTTACCACTTCTTTCTGGCTCGCTCGCTTTTCCCACCTGAATGGTAGGAGTAGGTTGTAAAAAAATGCTTTTAAAAGGTAAAAAAAGGCTCTGACGATCACAGCTGAGCCACGCGGTCGTCAGAGCTTTTTTTTTTTAACTTTTAAAAGCATTTTGTTACAACCTTTTGACATGCACTATACATGCATGCACCTTGCATTTGGTGCATGGTGCGTGGAGCGCACTGCGGATGCACACACGCAGCTCACGCGTGGCGTGAATGCGCAGCCAGCGAACCAGTAGTAAACCGGTTCAGATTTCACCACTGAGATGGGGGGTGGGGGTTGAAAAGGGCACCTCCAGGAAATCATCAGGATTCAAGTATGTGTTCGGGAAGTCTTTGTTAAAATCTCTGCTACGCTTTAATGGTCTTTTAAAGCAGCGGCCCCCAACCTTTGGGGCAACAGGGACCGGTTCTGTGGAGTGAGGTTTTACCGCGGACCGGAAGGAGCGTAGTTTTACATGCTGCCTGAATCCCGAAGATGGGGCTTTGCCTGTTTGCACGGCCCTATTTCTAACATGCTGCGGCCCAGTGCCGGTCCACAGACGAAGAGTTGGGGACCCCTCTGTTTTAAAATAAATGATTGGTGATGGCGTTTAGAGTGGGTTGCGGTAGTACATTTGTGTTTAGAGCCAGCTGCTGTTGCCTGGATTCTAAATGTGTGATTCATCTTTACGAGGCCTTGGAAAAGCATTGGGCAATACAATTTTTGCTTACCTTTCTGCGAAATAGCAGTTACCGACACTCACTTAAGCATCGATACCATTACGCCACTTCTGTACCGTTCGTGCTGTTGTTTCAGTGTGAATTAAGTCCTTGCCGTCGTATGGTGTGCTTTTCAAAGTACTGAAATTCCTAAACCCTCTGGCCTGGCTGTCAGAAAAAAAACTTCACACGGACATATGAACAGCCCATGCAGCATAGGGCTGGAGGGTAACCGGCCACTGAACGGCATGTCTTGCATATTGATTCCTGAGAAGTAAGATCTAAATCCGTGGCAAGCAGGTGGCACGCGGAACCATATCTGTGGGCACGCGAGCGTTGCCTTAGCTCAATTCCAGCACGCACGAGTGCTCCGGCCAGCTGATTTTTGGGCCTTCCGGGCCCACCAGAAGTCAGGAAACGGCCTCCGGGGTGGGGGTGGGGAAGGCTGTTTTCATCCTCCCCAGGCTCCTAAAAAGCGTCTGGAGCCTGGGGAGGGCTAAAAACAAGCCTACCGGGTACCTTGTGCCATCACATGCCAAAAGCGGGGGGAACGCGGGGGGGCATGCACACATGCACAGGGGATGGGGCACATTGAATTATGGGTGTGGGCATGGGTGCGCGTGACCCCCCCCCCGCACTCCCCGCTCTTCGGTTCGACATCACTGGTCTAAGTCTTCCTAAAGAGTCAGTATCCTGATGTGTCTGATACCAACTTAACATCCTAATACAGTGTTGGCGAATGTTTTGAGGCACTGAAACGGGAGCGCGCATGCACCCGCCTGCGTGCCAGAAACTGGAAGAGCAGCCACCAGATGTGAATGCGTGCGCCGGGGCGGCTACTCTTCCGGTTTCCGGCTTGCGCATGTGCACCGGCCATCTGGTCTTCCAGTTTCTGGAACGCACGCGTGCATGGAAGACCAGCTGGCCAGTGTGCATGTGTGTGCCAGAAACCGGAAGTGCAGCTGCCCGGAAGATGATTTTCCAGATTCTGGCACGCACATGAGCACTGGCCAGCTGGTCTTCGCGTGCGCATGTGCGCCAGAAACCAGAACATGTGCTGGAAATCAGAAGAGACAGCCGCACGGCACGTGCATGTCATCCAGGCAGCTGCTCTTCCAGTTGCCAGCACTCCCGCGTGTGTGATGACCAGCTGGCTGGCACACTGGAATCCAGGACAGCAACGTGTGACGGTTCGCGTGCCCAGAGAGATTGCTCTGCGTGCCAGTTCCAGCACACGTGCCATAGGTTCGCCATCACGGTCCTAACAGGTAACATTCAAGGAAGGGACTGAATCCAAAGAACCCTATTCAGAGCTGCACGTTGTTGTCGTTTGATTAAGGGTTACAGTCCACCTTGCAAAAATCGGCGTCGCCAATAGATGGCAGCAAACAGAAAACCACGACTCCTTGCTGCCATCTAGCCGTCGTGCCGACTTCTGCAGCTCAGGCGTGAGAGTCCAACTCTTGTTAAGCTAATTCTGTGGAGTCATTAGCATATCCCGTAACCATACATGTAAAGCCTGGCCCAGAAGAAGAAGAAGAAGAAGAAAAAGGATGGGGGGGGGGGGAGAAAAAGATCAAAAGATTACGTGTGGGTTTATTGAAAAGAATTTTGTTGGATTTGATTATGGAGAGCGCTCCCGTATTTGTCGATTGCGGGCTTGAAACTCTCCAAAACTGCCAGTACAGTACTTTTCTTCAGAAACAGGGAGTGGGGTCCACCCCGCCAACTGACTCAATTCCCAATACCCTTGTTCACGCTGACTCATTTTTTTTTCTCACCCAAGATTTGCCAACTCTGCCAATTTCATCATTCAAAACTTGTGACTTATTTATAAAGGGAGGCTCCTTTTTATAGCTTAAACCTGAAAATCTTGAAATGATAATCTCCCTTGTTTGTTTCAAAGAGCTAAGTTACTAGTCCTCATGCATTTAAGAGCAGCAGGTTTGAAACGCTGGCTTATTCACCGACATCAAAACATCGGGGGGGAAAAAAAAAACCCCGCTCACGTATGTATCCGCAGATAATTTTTGCTGATGTTTTACATTGCATTTAAAGCATCTTTTGAAGTTCTTGGGTTTATATTTTTTGAAAGCGTTTAATATTAGACTGAAAGCTGAGTATGTCGTATTAAAATCGGTGACACGCGGGGCAAATTTTTTAAAGGAGGAAGAAGCCACTTTATTGCTGTTCTTTGTATCCTTCTATAACTTTGGGTTATATTTCACGCATGTGTCCTAGCGCACGCATAGAGAACAGTCTGGTTCTCTTTATTTTTGCTATTTCAGTCTTTGGGCTACTATTTTATTATAAATAAATAAATAAATAAATAAATAAGATTGTCAGAATAGTTGGAATCCTTTGGCTTTTATGCCGGGTGTCTCTTAGCACTCCCACCTTCTAAAATTAGCATCATAACCTTTTCGCCCCATAGGCATAAAAAAAACTGTCTTTCCTGGATTAGACCAATCCAGCATTTTGTCATTATCTGCTCAATCCTCTACCCTATTCCCATGGGGTAGAACAGTGATGGCTAACCTTTTTGCCGTCGCGTGCCAAAAATGGGGGGAATGCAGGGGGGTCACGTGCATGCGTGCCCACACCCATAATTCAATGCCCCCTGCCCCCCGCATATGTACATGCGACCCCCTCCGTGGGACCCCCGCTTTTGGCACACGATGGCACGGTGGGCCTGGTAGGCCCATTTTTAGCCCTCCACAGGCTCCAGACGCTTTCTTGGAGCCTGGGGAGGGCAAAAACGGCCTTCCCCACATCCCCCGGAGGCCCTCCGGAGGCTGGAAATGGCGCATTTCCCGACTTCCGTTGGGTCTGAAAGGCCCAAAAATCAGCCGGGGGGGCGCGCACATGCTCGCTGTAGCTGAGCTACGGCAACGCTCGCATGCCCACAGATATGGCTCTGCGTGCCACCTGCGGCACGCGTGCCGTAGGTTCGCCATCACGGGGGTAGAATATAGTTGGGAATAAGCTGTCTTCTTTAGCTTCTGATAACACATAGAATACACTGTTTTTGAAATGAAGATTGATGGGAAATCCACGTGAGGAAAAAAAAACAACCCCGTTCCGACTGGCATACTACCGTGTTTCCCCAAAAATAAGCCCTCCCCTGATAATAAGCCCAATTGGGCTTTTGAGCGCATACGCTAAAATAAGCCCTGCCCCGAAAATAAGCCCTCCCCGAAAATATTTTAACGCATGCGCAGCCGGTCCTCGCCATTTCCTCTGGTTAAGGTTAGGGAGACACGGCTGGAAATCAGGTATGACGGCAAGAGGAGCCCCGTCTTGCTCCACGCGCCCCAAAATAATAAGACCTCCCCGAAAATAAGGCCAAGTGCTTATTTCGGGGTTCAAAAATATATAAGACAGGGTCTTTTTTTAAATTTTATTTTCATTAAGCATTTTTCACCTTTAAAAGCAGAAAAAACAAAAAAAACCAAGACAAACAATGTATCACATTTTTACATCCTTCAGTGTTGGCATATAAGACGGGGTCTTATTTTCGGGGAAACACAGTCTAGCTATGAATTCCTTCCATTTAAGGGATGTGTAATATACACATCAGGAAGCTGCTATGTACCAAGCTTTGCCTTCTCTTACACCAAACGCCCGTCTCCTTTTCTTCCCCTCCCTCCTTCCCCCCGTTTATTTGCATCCCAGCTTTCCAGGCTTTGCAAATCTGTCTCCCCTTTGGTTCCTCACACCTGGCCTCTTGAGACCTTTTCACAGGGGTCTCCGCCAGGTGTGGTCCAAAACAAATCAAGATGGCGGCCACAAACACGGCGGTCGAAGCTCTGCCTGGTTTCCACGTGCATCACAGTCGCTTCCGTTGAACCAGCGGGGGTTGCCGTCTTGAAATTTTGGGCTGCACCTTGCCGGCCCCCATACATTTTCATCTGGGGCACAGAGTTTTCCAACGAAGGGCAGAACCAACCTAGAAATAAAGGAGACATTTCCTGACAGGGAGGACAATCAATCGGTGAAACGGCTTGCCTCCAGGGGTTTTGGCTGCGCCCAACAATGGAGGTTTTTAAGGCTGGACAGCCATTAGTTTCACATGGCGTAGGGCCGTGAGGCCGAACCTATGGCACAGGTGCCACAGGTGGCACGTGGAGCCATTTCTGCGGGTACGCGAGCCGTCGCTGTAGATCAGTCTCCACTGCGCATGCGCCCGCGCCTCCCGCCGGCCAGCTGATGATGCGGGAGACTGCCGTCGCTGTAGATCAGTCTTGACTGCGCATGCATTCCCATGCCGCCCTGCCCGTCCCGCGGCCCGTTTTGGAGGCCAGGTAAGTACAGGGCTTGCACGGAGGCTCTGGGAGGACGAAAAACAGGCCTACTGGAAATCTGGAAATGGGCCGTTTCTGGCCTCCGGAGCTTCAGGAAGGCCTGCTAGGCCCAAAATGGGGCACGGGGGGGGGGGTTGCAAACGCATACATGTGGTGGGGGAGCAGGGGTGTCGCACACGTAATGCCAGGGATCGAGGCAGCGTAGGGGAATTGCGCGCACATGTGCAGCGGACAAGTGTGTGGGGGCATTTGATTATAAGTGTGGGTACATGCGTGTGCTGTAGCACCCGAGGGAAAAAAGGTTAGCCATCACTGGTGTAGGCTCTCCTGCTTAAACAGGAGGTTGGACTAGAAGACCTCCAAGGTGCCTTCCAACTCCTGTTTTACACCGTATTCTGTGTCCCGTTTGTTTGTCTCCGTATTGTAGATGGTACCTAGATGTCTAATTAGGCTCCATTCATGCTCAACTGGCTTCTTTTAATCAAGAAATGTACCTTGGACACTCTACACAGGAAGAGCAGTCAATTGTCTCTTTGAACCGCGTGGCCATAATTCCTTTCCGGGGCGAATTAGGTGCCCATTTGTTTAATAATTGCACCAAGTTCCAAAGTTCTAGCTACTGTGCCTGTCTCGAATCCAGAGCACCCAGAGAAGAAGAAACTTAATGTGTTGCTAATCTTGGAATCTGTTCTGGCTACCCTTGGAATGCCACAGGTAGAGCATTTTCCAGTACACTGACAATGCAAATGGCACCTGTTGGATTTTTGTCTGTCACAGGCTCCGACGGTCACAAATCTTTTCTTTTTCTTTTTTCTTTTTTTTAAGGCAGCAACCCTTACAGGATGTCTCTAGAATAAACAATCCAAGAATTATAAATGTGCTCTCAATAGAGTTAATGATTAATATTTGTATTCAGCGTAGTATTAATTATATGTGCCGGGTGCAGTAAAGGCCCAAACCACCCACTAATTTTTTTTCCCCTATCTTCAAAATCTCTTTATTATAGCCTGCCCAACTGCTTGGTTACATGGTGGCTTAATCAACCCTTTAGTAAAAGAAGGGGGGAAAAGAGTCCAATCCCTGGTTTTCATAAAGCCCCCGACAGCAAATTCATCCAACCGGACGTGTTCAGATTATAATTTCCATAACGCCCGCTCAGTATTTGGGGCAAGAATTCTGGGCACTGTCATACCAATACATCTGGAAAGCGCTAAGTTCTGAGTTAGGAAACATGCAAACTAAGGAGCCTTAATCTCGGCTTGGTTTTTAGCTTGCATCAGTTAGATTTTTTAAAAAGAAGTTCCGTGAACCGATTTCCTGCTTTCCTCTACAGTTGTATCTTATATAGCCATGGTGGCGAACCTGTGGCACGCGTGCCAGAGGTGGCACGTAGAGCCCTCTCTGTGGGCACGCGTGCCATCGCCAGCTGCTCTTCTGCTCTTTTCAGCTGCTCTTCACGGGTGCTGGAGCCCCGGAAAACAGCCTGAAAAACGGCCAAAACCAGGCAGTTTTCCTGGGTTGTTTTCGGGCTGTTTTCAGGCTGTTTTTCAAGCCATTTTCCAGACCGTTTTCCAGACCGTTTTCCAGACCGTTTTCTGGGCTGTTTTCAGGCCGTTTTTCATGCCCTTTTCAGGCTG
>WNWU01000078.1:532611-544904 GCA_012654045.1 Ptyas mucosa
TTCCCTCCCACTCCAGAGGAAGGATCCTGCAAAATCCCCATTCCCTCCCACTCCAGAGGAAGGATACAGAGGAAGAGACAGTTGTTAAGCGAGTTTCCCCCCCGGTTTTACAACCATTCTTGGCACAATGGTTAAGTGAACAATTGGCAATTGTTAAATTAGTAACCCGGTTGTAAAGTGAATCCGGTTTTCTCATTGATTTTGCTCGCCAGAAAGGCGCCAGAGGTGGTCACACGACCCCGGGAAAGTCCAATCCTCATAAATACATTCCAAGTTGCCAAGTTGTCACATGACCATGGGAATTGCTGCAACAGTCGTAAGTGTGAGAAACGGTCGTAAGTCACTTTCTTTCGGCGGTGTTATAACTTCGAACAGTCGCTAAACAAAAGATTGTAAGTTGAGGAGTGCCTTAATCCACCTGCTGCTTTCAGCACGGCAGAAATTTCGTTTTAAGGGAAGAATAAAACTCTTGTAGGAGTTTAGAATGTGTTCGGTGTCCTTAACTCCGACTCTTTTATTCTGTTATTCTGCTCCAACATTCCCTAGACTCAAAATTGGAGACTTCGGGAAGCCACTGCCTCTCCTCCCCATGAGTTTGACGCTACTGTGTTAGTTGTCTAAGGTAAAGATGGAGAAAACCTATGCTTCTTATTTAAAGCCAAGGTGGTTATAATCAGAGATTGTATCCAGCCGGTTCGGATCGGTTCAGGAGAACCGGTTGTAGCGACCTGCGGGTGGGGGTTTTAAATGGTGCTATGCCGTCCTATTTAGCCATGTTTTCAAGCCATGCACATGCGTGGAAGCTGGCGTGTGGAAAGCCATGCACATGCGCTCACATTTTCAGTGCTGGGCGAACTGGTAGGTAAATTGTCTGAATCCCACCCCTGGTTTATAATATTGCATTAAGATTAAAAAGACTCCCATTTTGACCAGTGGCGCTCATCGTTGACCTTAAAGGGCTAGTCGCCTTTTTCAGCCTATCCTACCTGACAAAGTGGGTTGTCAACATGAATTGAAGTGAGAATTTTACCTCTCTCTCTCTCTCTCTGTTCCTTCACGGAAACCCTTTTTCCGTAAGCTTTGTGGCAAGCACAATGAGACCAAAAAAAAAAAAAAGGAATTTAAAAATTTGGCCTACCTTACAAGAAGGGTGAGTTTAAAGAGCGTTGCAACGGGACGACGTCCGTAGAAGTGCTTTATAAACATTTTTTTCAACGAGGTGGAGATGGCATTCCACCCTTTTTGTCAACGTTGCAGCAACCTTTTTGAAGCCAAAAAAAGAGTTAGGAGAGAGGGGAGGAGAGAGAGAGAGAAAGGGAGAGAAAGAAAGAATGACAGCAACTGCCTAAAGAACTCTCCCAAAACTCTTTAAAAAGCCGTTGCGTATCTTCAGAAGAGGAAGAGAGTTAGGAGCAGTGGTGGGATTCAAGTCATTTAACAATTGGTTCTCTGCCCTAATGATTTCTTCTAACAACCAGTTTGCCAAACTGTTCAGAAAGTTAACAACCGGTTCTCCCGAAGGGGTACGAACCGGCTGAATCCCACCGCTGTTTAGGAATCCTCCTAGAATTGCAGCGGGGAGGCCAATAACACAGCAATTTGTCAAAAAAAAAGAGAGAGAAGAAAGATGAAGAAATAAGCGCTGGATTGAGGGTACAGATCCCTCAGCAAAACTGTTTCTCTTGATCTTAGGGAGATAAGAGCTCACATTTCCATAGAGAGGCGTTTCCCCTGCTCCCTTTCCAACTTGACTGGGAACGCAGGGCCTTAATCTCATGGGAACAATTTTCCGAAGACGTCTCTTTGAAGGGATTTTGATTCCTCGTGTCCAATTCGCTTTCATATCAGTGGATTTCCATGCCAGGGAGTTTCCTGTGCTCTCTAGCCTGGCTTTTCCCTAAGCAGAGGTCTTAAGGCCTGTAATTCCTTGGAGATTCTTGGAGTATCGGTCAGGGGTGCGCTTCGAAAATTTTAGCAAGGGGTTCTCTGTCCGGTTGCTGGGTGGGCGTGGCCATGGTAGGCGTGGTCTAGTTGGCCTCCTGCACCACGGGGGGGGGTGTTTTTTCCCTCCCCGGGTTCCGGAGGCTTTTCTCAAGCCTCCAGGAGGGCAAAAACGTCCTCCCCAGGCTCCGGAGGCCCTCTAGAGGCTGGAAACTGGTTTCCCAAACTTCTGGTAGGCCCGTTTTATGCCCTCCCTGAGCTTCTGTGTGCACCCTGCACTTAGCTGCATCCATAACGGGCCGCGTAGGGACTCCTGGGAGGGGAGGGGAGGGGCGGGGAGGGGCAGGTGGGGCCAGCGAGGAGTGGGATTTGGGGGGTTCTCCAAACTGCAATAGAATCCCTGCAAACCCCAAGTCTCAAAGATGCTTTTTTTTCCCCAAGAGGCCACTGGAATTTCTGTTTTTTTTTTCTTTGAAGACGTTTCGTTTTCTCATCCTAGAAGCTTCTTCAAGCTCCGGCTGGATGATGGTGGGTGGATGGAAGGATGGAAGGATTGATAGTACCAGTGGCGGGTTTCAAAATTTTTTACTACTGGTTTTGTGGGTGTGGCTTGGTGGGCGTGGCATGGCTTGGTGGGCGTGTCGTGGCTTGGTGGGCATGGCAGGGGAAGGATCCTGTAAAATCTCCATTCCCACCCCACTCCGGGGGAAGGATACTGTAAAATCTCCTTTCCCTCCCCAATCCAGGGGAAGGTTACTGCAAAATCCCCATTCCCACCTTACTCCAGGGGGAGGTTACTGCAAAATCTCCATTTCCTTCTGATCAGCTGGGACTTGGGAGGCAGTGAATAGATGGGGGCGGGGCCAGTCAGAATTTTTACTACCGGTTCTCCGAACTACTCAAAATTTCCGCTACTGGTTCTCCAGAACTGGTCCGAACCTGCTGAAACCCCACCTCTGATTGATACCCCTTGCAGACAGCTGGCCATTTGCATCCTTGTTAGAGTGTCCGTTGAGGCCACCTGGATCTAGATAGACATGTATGCGCCACTTTACAGGTGCCGTCGAGTGTTTTCCTGCTGCAGTCTTCTGTCAGCGTGCCCTTGGTTTGTGCTGAGTCATCGGTCTTCCCTAACAAGTCCCTGACCTTGGCACAGACCCAACCACTTAGCTCCAGCCAAGCCTTCACCCTGCCACACTCCTGAAAAGAGGCCCTGTGTGAACAAGTGTTTTCCAAGCACGTCAACTCTCTTTCCATTTCCTTTCCCCGCTCCTCCTCCCTCTAGCCATGGAGGGGGCCTGGAAAAGAAAGTTAGAAATACTAGGAGGAGGAGCAACTTCTCTCCATTTCTGGCTCCAAGGTTGGAGATCCTGATCATCATTGGCATTTTTTTTCCCCAGTTCCAATTTTCTGGTTGAGGTGGTGGCAGTTACTCCACTCATTCAGTCCCTGTTGTACGTACCAAACCCTTCAGTGAGTAAGACAGAAATAGAGGAATGTATGTAGTATACAGGTCATCCTCAACTTACGACCACATTTCAATCAATAAGAGATGGCATTCGTCAAATGACTTGTCACGTGACCAGACTCCATTTTGCATCCATTTTTTACCACGATTGTTAAGTGAATAATGACCGGACTCCATTTTGCATCCATTTTTACCACGGTTGTTAAGTGAATAATGACCGGACCACTGCACTGGAAGGTTGTACCTTCAAGGATGGGTTGTGACAGGAGTGGGCTTCAAAAATTTTAGCAAGGGGTTCTCTGCCGGGTTGCTGGGTGGGCCTGGCCTTGATGGATGTGGCCTAGTCAGCCTCCTGCACCATGGCAAGGGAGGGCATTTTTGCCCTCCCTAGGCTCCGGAGACTTTCCTCAAGCCTCTGGGAGGGCGGGAACAGCCTCCCCAGGCTTCAGAGGCCCTCTGGAGGCCCTTCCCGAACTTCCGGTAGGCCCTTTTTTTCGCCCTCCCTGAGCCTCCACATGCGCCCTGCACTTACCTGCATCGCAAACGGGCTGCGTGGGGACTCCTAGGAGGAGAGGGGCGGGTGGGCGGGGCCAGCCAGGAGTGGGATTTGCGGGTTCTCAGAACTGCACAGAATCTCTCCCGAACCCTCGCGAACTCCCAGCAGCCCACCCCTGGGTTGTGAGTCCCTTTTTCTGAGGCTGTCGTAACTTCAAACCGTTGTTAAATAAACAAGTCGTAAATCGAGGATTACTTGTCTATGGAGTGATTAGAATCCTGAACAGGGATTGCCTTCCACTGCAGCTCTTTCAAACCGGCGGCCGCTTTTTTGTTAACACATTTGTTAGGCGCTGTCCTTGACGCAATACTCCTTTGAGAACGAGAAACAGACGTAGGGGATTGTTTCAAAACTGAGCCCACTGGAAACCATCAGACGTGGCAGTGGTGGGGAGTTGTACCGGTACCTCTCACCCCGGAAGTGTTTCCCTTTGAAGGGGAAAGATCAGTGTTACTTAAAAAAAAAAATTCTTGGCCCTCTTTAATGGATCCTATGACGTTGTCTTTTAAAAGCCGAAGGAAGGTTCCTTCACGGAGCAGGACTTTGCGGTTGGATTAGACACATTAAAATGCCTAATATCAGGAGAGCCCACACGATCCTGCCTTTTCCCGAGAAATGTTCCCTGTGAAAATGAAGTTTAACAAGCATCATCAAGCCAGTGATTCGTCCAGGAAAGGATTAAGGTGTGTCGGAGGTCATATGTGGGAGTCTCCCAACACAGGTGGAGGGAAAAAAGCTGGCTCTTTCCTAGGAATTTCCTGCCCCTTTGTATTTCTGCCAGCAAAATTGGGGCTCCTTTGGGTGTGCCCCGAAATTCCCACATGTGCACCTGCCTCGCCTGTGTGTCCAAATATCTGCTTCTCTTGCTCTAAAGCCTGTGAACTAATCTCTCTCTCTCTCTCTCTCTTTGACTATTGCCTGCATAAGTTATGGGTTGGATGCGCTATCTTTGATTTCCTCCCCCTCTCCATTACATACACTTATATTAAACAGAATTGCTGTAAATATTATCTCTAAAAAAGACCAAAGGCCACGGTCTTCCAGAAAAGGGCCAATTGAGAGAATAAAGGAAATCTTGCAACTCCGCATGCAAGGCGTCTTGTCCATTTCTTCAGCTCTTAGAAATCACCCCCAGCAAGTGGACATTTGGTTCCCTCAGAATCCTTTTAATCATATTTTGAAAAGTTGCTAATTTCAGTGAGACTGAGATCATCGGGATCAGGGGAGCCATTCATCCGTGATGTTTAGGTTTAGGTTAAGGTTTAGGTTTAATTAGATTTATATACCGTCCTACTCCCGAAGGACTCAGGGCGGTGAACAGGCACAAGATAAAATACATAAATACGAAAGTTAAAATGATTAAAACCAAATTAAACAATTTAGCCCATAACAGTTAAAAAAATCCCAATAATTTAAAACAAATTAAAATTTCACTTTAGAAAATTTAAAAGATCATTTAAAAGAAAGAAAAAAAAGGGGAGAAAGTTAGGCCAGGCCGGCTTGCTGGAATAGGAGGGTCTTAACAGCACGGTGGAAAGTACGCAGATCCGGGATCCGGGATGTATTCATACTACCGTGTTTTCCCGAAAATAAGACCGGGTCTTATATTAATCTTTGCTCCAAAAAATGCATTAGGGCTTATTTTCTGGTTAGGTCTTATTTTGGGGGAAATATGGTACTAAATGAATCCATCTGGCTGATGATCTTAACTGGGGCTTATTTTGGGGGTAAGGCTTATATTACGAGCATCCTGAAAAATCATGCTAGGGCTTATTTTCCAGTTGGGTCTTATTTTGGGGGGAAATACAGTACTAAATGCCTCCATCTGGCTGACAATTTTAAATGGGGCTTATTTTGGGGGTAGGGCTTATAATATGAGTATCCTGAAAAATCATGCTAGGGCTTATTTTCCGATTGAGTCTTATTTTCAGGGAAATGCAGTAGCTTTTCAGAAATTGAAGGGTTCCATTCTACCGTTTTTGTTTGTTTGTTTTTTCTTATTTATATGCCGCCCTTCTCCGGAGACTCAGGGCGGCTTACAATGCGTTAAGCAATAGCCTTCATACTTTTGTATATTTTATACAAAGTCAGCTTATTGCCCCCACAATCTGGGTCCTCATTTTACCCACCTTAGAAAGGATGGAAGGCTGAGTCGACCTTGAGCCTGGTGAGATTTGAACTCGCAGTAATTGCAGGCAGCTGGATGTTAAATGCTGCCTTGTAGGAGGCATTAGCCTCCTACGCCATTCAGGCTCCTCATAATCCTCAGGTTTGGGGATTATAGTCCAACACTTTGAAACATAGAAAACTGACCACAGAAAAAGACCTAGTAGTCTTATCAAGTCTGCCCTTGGAAGGGTTTTTTTTTTTAAATTTAAGTTTTTACTTTTTGTGTTTATTCCAAGCATGTTTAAACTCAGTTACTGATGATTGACCTATTACCTTGGCTGGAAGTTGGTTCCAAGCTTCCACTACTGGACAGCTGGTTAGAAAGGCTGATCTGTTCTATTTAATTGTGGTTTGCTTTGAATCTGACACATATTGTCTTAAAAGGGGTTCCTTGACTCTCCTCAAAAAGAGATGCAGTGGCTAAGACACTGAGCTTGTCGATCGAAAGGTCAGCAATTCAGCGGTTCGAATCCCTAGTGCCGCGGAACAGGGTGAGCTCCCGTTCCTTGTCCCAGCTTCTGCCAACCTAGCAGTTCGAAAGCACGTTAAAAAAAATACAAGTAGAAAAAATAGGGACCCCCTTTGGTGGGAAGGTAACAGCGTTCCGTGCACCTTTGGCGTTGAGTCATGCTGGCCACATGACCACAGAGACGTCTTCAGACAGCGCTGGCTTTTCGGCTTTGAAACAGAGAGGAGCATCGCCCCCTAGAGTTGGGAATGACTAGCACATATGTGCGAGGGGAACCTTTACCTTTACCTTTACCTTTACCTCTCCTCAATGGCTAAATCAATTTTTTCCCAGGTGTTCTCGGTATGTAAAGATGGCATCTCACTTCAGATGCCTGATTAGGATAGGTCGAGCTTGATTCGTGTGTCTGAATTTTAGTGGAATAGGATTCAGACATTTGTTGAGGAGTTGACAGCCACATGTTGAGTGTTATCAGAACTAGGATATCTTCTGGGAGGGGGATTGGTGGTACCCGAAGCAGAACATCCAGATTCAGTTTTGTTCCACATAGCATCAACCTTGTGAGCTCGCAGGTTTCCTCTTTTTGCTACGTATTCAAAATGGCCAAAATTTAAATGGATGGATGGATGGATGGATGGATGGATGGATGGATGGGTGTAGGTCTATATATGCATGTATATGGCATGTGTATATGTGTGTTATGTATGTGTATGGGTAGATATATACTTGCGTATAGTCAAGGCGATGGTTTTCCCAGTTGCAATGTATGGCTGTGAAAGTTGGACCGTAAGGAAGGCCGAGCAGCCAAAGAATGGAGGCCTTTGAACTCTGGTGCTGGAGAAGACTCCTGAGAGTCCCTTGGACTGCAAGGCCATCCAACCGGTCAGTCCTAGAGGAGATCAACCCTGACTGCTCTTTAGAAGGCCAGATCCTGAAGAGGAAATTCAAATACTTTGGCCACCTAATGAGAAGGAAGGACAGACTTCCTGGAGAAGAGCCGAATGCTGGGAACGATGGAGGGCAAAAGAAGAAGGGGACGGCAGAGAAGGAGGTGGCTGGATGGAGTCACCGAAGCAGTTGGCGTGAGCTTCAATGGATGTCTAGTTTAATAAAAAGAAGGACTAGGGAAGATATGATAGCAATTTTCCAATATCTCAGGGGTTGCCACAAAGAAGAGGGAGTCAAGCTATTCTCCAAAGCACCTGAGGGCAGGACAAGAAGCAACGGGTGGAAACTAATCAAGGAGAGAAGCAACTTAGAATTTAGGAGAAATTTCCTGACAGTGAGAACAATTCACCAGTGGAACAACTGGCCTCCAGAAGTTGTGAATGCTCCAACACTGGAAGTTTTTAATAAGATGTTGGATAACCATTTGTGTGAAGCGGTGTAGGGTTTCCTGTCTGGGCAGGGGGTTGGACTAGAAGACCTCTAAGGTCTCTTCCAACTCTGTTATTCTACTTCTATTTCTGTATTTATAGGATGTGTCAGACAAAGGGAGGATAGATTAATAATAAAGATATTCCCCCTGTTTTCATCCTGCAATCCAGACTGGCTTAATCCCAATATGAAGGGATCAAGAGGGCCCTGATTTCATGCTTTTGGAGAGGAAGGAGAAGATGTGATCGCAGAGCTGCCTTTTGAGCACTAAGTCGTTTACTTTCTTCGCTTTTTAGAGGAGGAAAAGGTATTAGTTTGCTCTGGGGATGGAGTGCCGGCCAACTCGTCACTTTAAACAATGGATCTCGTTGGTGCTCTCAGAGGCTTTGTTTCTGAAGAAGTGTCTTCTGCAGGAAATAATGTCTAATGTATTATGGGCACAGCATGATGAGGGGACCAGAGCTGTTATCTTGGGCAATAGATCCATAGATGTGACTTTTGTTGGCACTGATGAGGTACCCAGTATGCCGGCATTCCCAGTATCTGTTTCAATCAGAATAGAGCTGGAAGGGACCTTGGAAGTCTTCTAGTCCAACCCCTTGCTCAAGCAGGGCACCCTGTACCATATCAGGTAGGTGGCTCTCCAATCTCTTCTTAAAAACTTCCAGTGATGAAGCATCTACAACTTTTGAAGGCAAGCCGTTCCATTGATTAATTGTTCTCTCTGTTAGACGTTTCTCCTTAATTCCAGGTTGCTTCTCTCCTTGATTAGTTTCCATCCATTGTATCTTTTCTGGCCTCCGAATGTTTGGGAAAATAGATTGACTCCCTCTTCTTTGTGTCAACCCCTCAAATATTGAAACACTGCTATCATGTCCCCTTCTTTTCGGTAGACTAGACATGCCCAATTCCTGCAACCGTTCTTCATATGTTTTAGCCTCCAACTCCCTAATCATCTTTGCTGCTCTTCTCTGCACACTTTCCAGAGTCCCAATATCTTTCTTAAATTGTGGCAACCAAAACTGGATGCTGTATTCCAAGCATGGAAAGATACAACCCAATCTTCTTTGTGGCAGCCCCTCAAATACTGGAATATTGCTATTGTGTCACCCCTGGTCCTTCTTTTCTCTTGACCGGCCATTTCCCAATTCCTGCAGTCGTTCTTCCTATGTTTTAGTCTCCGGGCCTTTGATCATCTTAGTTGCTCTTCTCTGCACTTTCCCCAAAAGTCTCAACATCTTTGTGGTAATGTGGGTGACCCAAAACTGAATGCTGTGTTCCAGGCGTGGCCTTACTAAGGATTTTACAAACACTTGACACCATGATTTTGATTCTGTGCCTCTGTTTATACAAGGATTGTATTAGCTTTCGTGAGGTAGCACAACGTTTTTTTAAAAACGTGCAAAGAACTCGTAACCAGGGTTAGCTGTTGAGGGCGACGTTTCGGACCAGGGACAGTCGTGCGGAAAAGCTTTGAAGTTGTGTGTCTTCATGAGTGAAGAAACACAAAAGCTCGGACGAGCCAGGATAAGGGTGGACTTCCCTTCCTGCCATCTCTGTTTTATTCCCAGTCTCAAAGCCGAGACGCGTATCATTGTGGGAGGGAAGGTTCCTACTAGCTTATTTCTCTATTAGAGTAAGTAACACACACATATATACACACACGCCCCTACGCACATAAACAGAGCAGACATTCAAACAATGTCCCTGTCACATCTGGCTTGGCGCCACTTGCAGTAACAAGAAAGAGAGACTTGGTGGAAGGGGATGGGGAAATGAACACCAGATGTTGTCGTAATGGTAGCCACGGAATAAAAGCACACATGCACACATAAATAAAACCAGCATTTTCAACATGGCGCCCTTACAGGCCTCCTCCTTCCAGGTAGCGTGATCAAGGCTGAAAATCTGGAGAGCATCCAGCAAGCCAGATTTAAGTGAATTAATGGCCAGTCAGATCCAGTGACAACAGATCCATATTGGATCGATTGTCTGTCGTTGCTCGTAGAGATGGCCTCTGCTCCATTCTCAGGAAGTTTACTCCTTGGCCTGTCCTTGAGCAAGTTCCCAGGCCATCTCTGGAACACAGGACTTGTTGCTTGCGGTCAAGCAAGATAAGACAGCGGCCGTAGAGCCTCACATTGGAGAAACGGACTTCCAATGATCTTGTTTCCAAGAGCAAAATGTATCTCGGTATCAGGGAGAGAAAGAAATGCCTCTTCACTCCCTAGTAGGGATTCCTTGGACCGTGATGGCGAACCTATGGCAGATGTGCCACAGGTGGCACATGGAGCCGTATCAGTGGGCACGTGAGCTCAGCTCCGCCAGCTGATTTTCGTGCCTTCTGGGCCCACCAGAAGTCAGGAAAAAGGCTGTTTCCAGCCTCCGGAGGGCCTCCAGGGGGTGGGGAAGGCCCATTTTTTGCTCTCCCCAGGCTCCAGAGCCTTTCTAGGAACCTGGGGAAGGTGAAAATGGCCTTCCTCACCCCCCCCCCCCGAGACCCTCCGGAGGCCGGAAGTAGATGGTATTGAATTAGACCAGGAGTCAGCAACCGGTGGCTCTGGAGCCGCATGTGGCTCTTTCATCCCTCTGTTGTGGCTCCCTGTCAACGGTCGGCACCACAATTTTGAGAGGAGGTTCTGATTTTTTTGGGGGGGGGGAAGCAGGGCGTGCCAGGAGGACACTCTATAGCAAGGGGTGGGTTTTCTGGTCAGCTCCACAATTGATAAGGCTTTCGGTAGAGGAAAAAGGACGCCGCGCTAGCAGGAGACTCTGGTGAGGGGAACCGGACTTCCGATCAGCTCCAGAATTGAACGGGACGGCTTCCGGTTAGGACCTTTGTGGCTCTGTTGAGTGTTTAAGGTTGCCGACCCCTGAATTAGACGCCCGGTTTCCTGCTTAGCAAGGATGACTGGTGCCTTCCTCCCACCGCTTGGTGGGAGAAGCCATTCTGGGTATCTCTCCTCGTGCCAATCTGAAGCAGAAAGGGCTGAGCTGGAAATAGGTCAGTGGGAGGGAGAGAGACCCCCCTCAACGTTTGAGGCCGGCTGGAAGATTTCCGAGAACTGGGGAGGTTGTTGGGTGGGTGAAGGGGGGGGGGCAGGCGAGAGAAATAGCCCTTGAGTTAGAAGCACTGCTGGAAGCCAAGGCTAGTCCTGCTGATGAGGTCCTTTCCTTTTGCAAGCGACTCATAAAATATGGCTCAAATTTTCATTACGGGCTCTATTGATTATCTTTGGGGACAGATGAGTTATGGGGGACATTAAATTAAAGGAAGAAAGGGAAATATTTGAATGGGTTTGGGAGGTCGATGCACGGAGGGTTGCAGCCCCCCCCCTCCCCTCGCGGCTCTGAAGGATGGAGCCACCCCCCCACCCCATCCCAGCCTGTGTCTCTGCCTGCTCTCCCTGGGTGCTTCGGCCAAGGGCCAGCCATGTTCGGGGAGGGGCTTAGAAAGAGAAACGAAGAGCTGTGGAGAGCCAGTTTTTCAACCACTCGCCTTCTCCCAACCTGGAGTTTATACGCTGATTCTTCAGATGGTTGGATTCCGCAGCGATGTGAATTAAAAGCGAATTAAAACAGAAGGGGAGCAACAGAAGAGTTGTGGGGGAGGGGGTTGGCTCTCTTTTTTAAGAGATTAACAGAGTTGGAAGGGGCCTTATCGGTCATCTAGTCCAACCCTTCGCTCGAGCAGGAGACCTAACACAATTTCAGCCCAATCTTTTCTTGAAAGCCTCCAGTGATGAAGCTCCCACCACTTCCGAAGGCAACTTCTGTTCCATGGGTTGATTGCTCTCACGGTTAGAAAATTCCTCCTTATTTCCAAGTTGAATCCCTCCTTGGTCAGTTTCCATCCATTGTTCCTTGTCTAGCCTTGGAAAATAGCTTGACCCCCTTCCTCTCTGGGGCAGCCCCTCAAATATTGGAAGATGCTCTCCTGTCTCCCCTGGTCCTTCTCTTCACTAGACCAGCCATGCCCGGTTCCTGCAACCGTTCATCGTATGTTTTAGCCTCCAGTCCCCTCATCATCCTGGTTGCTCTTCTCTGCACTTTTTCTAAAGTCTCGACATCTTTTTTTATAGTGTGGTGACCAAAATTGGACGCAGTACTCTAGGCGTGGTCTTACTAAGGCTTTATACGTATCATGCCCCTGTGGTCAGAGTTCGGGAATCCTGACTTGGTAGAAAGGAATATACTTTCTCTCACTTCGAAAGTTCTGATTTTAGTCCTTCACATTGCTAGGTTAAATAAAATGAAGACTTATAGCAGAGGTCTTCAAAGTTGGCCGCTTTAAGACTTGTGGACTTCAACTC
>WNWU01000078.1:557807-568199 GCA_012654045.1 Ptyas mucosa
GCAAAATCCCCATTCCCTCTCCACTCCGGGGGAAGGATACTGCAAAACCCCCCTTCCCTCCCCACTTCTGGGGGAAGGATACTGCAAAATCCCCCTTCCCTCCCCACTCCTGGGGGAAGGATATTGCAAAATCCCCATTCCTACCCCACTCTGGGGCCAGCCAGAGGTGGTATCGGCCAGTTCTCCGAACTGCTCAAAATTTCCGCTACGGGTTATCCAGAACCTGTCAGAACCTGCTGGATTTCACCCCTGGTTGATGGGCCTCCAGGGGGAGGGTGGGGGAGGCCGTTTTTTGCCCTCCCCAGGCTCCAAGAAAGCCTCTGGCGCCTGGGGAGGGCGAAAAACGATCCCTCCTGCACTCCCTCCGCTTTTGGGCACACGAGGACAAAACAATTAGCCATCACTGGCATAGAACATAGAATGATAGAGTTGGAAAGGTCCTTGGAGGCCTTCTAGCCCAGCCCCCTGCTCAAGCAGGAGACTTTATACCATCCTGGATCAATGGCTATTCAACCTCTTCTGGTGCTTCCCTGTCATGTCGAACCACGTGCAGAAACGGGCCAGAATTTTAGAAGCAGAAACATCCAGATGAAAATGAGGGATGTTTTGAGGCCCAGGAGCATCTCAGAGCCAGATTTCGGCTAGATGGTCATCCGCTCGTTTCCTGCGGCAGAAACCATCCCTTCCTGCCCGGATTAAGTTCCAGGAACTTAACTTTTATTTTAGAAGGGAAGCTTTATTTTGTTTAACACCAAACCTGAGAAGATTATTTTAATTCCCCGTCCTTTCCGTCAGGTATGCATTAGGAAACAAACCCCCAGAGTAAGCCTCTCAAGCTTATCTAGGTACAGGGGAAGAAACCTTGATGTAGTTTGAGATACAGCCTGTTTTAATTCCCCCCCCCCCAAAGGTCGTCTTTGCAGGCTTGTTATGAAGACAAAATAGCTACTCGGCTACTCTGAATTACACTAAGGAAGGCCAGGAAAATAAGCCAGTTAACACGGGAACTCTCAACCATGAAAAATGCAACGTTTGGAAGTTTTTGAAGAAGAGGTTGGATAACCATTTGTCTGAAGTGGTGTAGGGTTTCCTGCCTAGGCAGGGGGTTGGACTAGAAGACCTCCAAGGTCCCTTCCAACTCCATTATCCTATCCTATCCTATCCTATCCTATCCTATCTTATCTCCTTGTTGCTGGTATCCTTAAGATTTATATTGACTGTTTCCCTATGACTCTCATTAAGTGTTGTACCTTATGATTCTTGACGAATGCGTCTTTTCTTTTTATGTACACTGAGAGCGTATGCACCAAGACAAATTCCTTGTGTGTCCAATCACACTTGGCCAATAAAGAATTCTATTCTATTCTATTCTATTCTATTCCATTCCGTCTTGTCTTGTCTTTTCCTTTCCTTTCCTTTCCTTTCCTTTCCTTTCCTTTCCTTTCTTTTCTTTTCTTTTCTTTTCCGTTCCATTCCATATTTTCCTTTCTTTTTGTGCTATTCTATTCTATTCTATTCTATTCTATTCTATTCTATTCTATTCTATTCTATTCTATTCTATTCTATTCTATTCTATTCTATTCTACTCTACTCTACTCTACTCTACTCTACCCTACCCTACCCTACCCTACCCTACCCTACCCTACCCTACCCTACCCAACCCTACCCTACCCTACCCCTAACTTCTAATGTAGGTCTTTTTAAACATCATGGTCTGTCTTCTTTTCTATCTGTCTTTCTTAGGGACATAATCTTCATCTCTCCAAATTGTAGTTGGTTTGATTGAGATTTGTCCTTCTTTTATGTTTGAGTACCGTATGTGTATGCGTGTGTGAATGCCATGCTGTTTATTATTTGGTAACCTGAGACTTTCAATCTGTCAGAATGGGGTTCCTCTGCTATCCTTCACAATGGAAGTGAAGTTGCATTTGAAACATTTTGTGTGTACATGCTCGTGAATCTTTTCCCAATAGTTGATGATCACCAGAGGATTTTAACTAGTCCATATCCGCTCAATACGTCACATATAGCCAAATTTACAACCTATTTGTGGAATATAGATGGCTTAGAAAAAAAATTAAAACAAAACCTTCCTGATTTACTGTTTGCTATGAGTGATTCCCTTGAGCTAATTCTTTCTTTCTTTCTTTTTCTCTCTCTCTGTCTCTTTCGTTCTTCCTTCTTTCCTTCTTTCCTTCCTCTTTCTCTCTCTCTCTTTCTTCCTTCTTTCCTTCTTTCCTTCCTCTTTCTTTCTCTCTCTTCCTTCCTTCCTTCTTTCCTTCTTTCCTTCCTCTCTCTCTTTCTCTCTCTCTTTCTTTCTTTCTCTCTCTGTCTCTTTCTTTCTTTCCTCCTTCTTTCCTTCTTTCCTTCCTCTTTCTCTCTCTCTCTTTCTCTCTTCCTTCCTTCCTTCTTTCCTTCCTTCTTTCCTTCCTCTTTCCTTTCTTTCTTTCTCTCTCTCTCTTTCTCTTCCTTCCTTCTTTCCTTCTTTCCTTCCTCTTTCCCTCCCTCCCTCCCTCCTTCCCTTTCTTTCTTTCTTTCTTTCTTTCTTTCTTTCTTTCTTTCCACCATACAGTATGTAACCCTAGCAAACGGATGTACACATGTGAGCTTACTTGTGGACCAAAAAGTCCATGTTTGTGTTTATTTTCAAGAGCGTATAATTCAGTTTCTATTGTGGAATCATTAGTTCCCAGGAAATTTGATTTTTATCATCTTTATCTCGAAGGCGTTTCCATCCTTCACAATATCGAAACAAAACCCAAACAGCTTGCCAGTGTTTACGCCTTTAGAGTGAAATGTGCTTCACACGGTGTTTAGATAGATGCTCAATATTCCAGTGGTTCTGATGATCCGCCGAGCATATTTTTTTTTAGACTTTTGTCATAGACAAAATAGATTTCACACATGTTCGTTTGCACAAAGACACTTGCGGATGTTGTCGGCGGTGTTTCCCACATCAGTGGAAAATGTCATTCCGAAAACTTTTGATTAACAGAGTGGGCTAAAAACTTCTTTAGACATATGCTAAGGCACTCATCGGGAGGGGTGATGGGGATGGCAGCCTCTTCATCCAGAGCTTTAACTTGTGGCAAAACATTCAGGGAGATATTGCAGTATAAATGGAAAGGCAAGTCTGATATACAGATATTGGGATAAGAATTATTTTGCCAAAATCAGCTACACACGTTCAGAGGATAATAGGTGTTTCTTTTCCTTCAGTGCTAAAGACAGAGCAATTAACCAAAAAAGAAAGAGGAAGGAAGGAAGGAAGGAAAGGAGGAAAGAAAGTGGGAAGGAAAGAAAGGGAGAAAGAAAGAAAGGAAAGAAGGAAAGAAAGAAAGGAAAGGAGGAAAGAAAGTGGGAAGGAAAGGAAGAAAGAAAAAAGAAAGGAAAGAAAAAAAAGGAAAGAAAGAGAGAGAGGGAAAGAGAGAGAGAGGGAAAGAAAGCAAAAAGGAAAAAGGAAAGAAAGAAAGAGGGAAAGAATAAAAGAAAAAAGAAGGAAAGAAAGCGAGAGAAAGAAAGAGAGAGAGGAAAAGAAAGAAAGGAAAGAAAAACAAAGAAAGAAAGAGAAAGGGAGAAATACAGAGAGGGGGAAAGAAAGAAAGGAAAGAAGGAAAGGAAGGAAGGAAAGAAAGAATGGAAAGAAGGAAAGGAAGGAAGGAATGAAAGAATGGAAAGAAGGAAAGGAAGAAAGGAAAGGAGGAAAGAAAGAAAGAAGAAAGAAAAAGAAAGGAAAGAGAGAGAAAGAGAGACAGAAAGAAAAAAAAGGAAAGAAAGAGGGGAAGAATGAAAGAAAAAAGGAAAGAAAGAGAGAGAAAGACAGAGAGAGAGAGGGAAAGAAAGAAAGGAAAGAAAAAAGAGAGAAAGACAAAGAGAGGGGGGAAAGAAAGAAAGAAAAAAGAAGGAAAGAAAGAAAGAAAAAAGAAGGAAAGAAAGAAAGAAAGAAAGAAAGAAAGAAAGAAAGAAAGAAAGACTCCCTGGATTTTTACTCTACCTGGTACATTTGAAATCAGAGTGCTGGAATCTGTGGCCTTTGGGTCTACAAATGCAAACCTGTTGGTTTATGACATTGCCCGTGCGCCACAAACGAGGAGCTATCTCATCTGTCCCATTGCCTCTGGATCTGCGGATCTGAGGTCTAGATAGCTGTCAAAATGGCCCTGGGAAAGGAGCCAGAAACTGCTGAACGACAGCCCTGGGTTGTAAAGACACACCAAGTTCAGGGTGTCAAGTTAGACCCACCCACCCAAACAGTCCTGGATGGAAGATGGAAGAGAACTACCAGCCTCTGGCAGGGGTCTGCAACCTTAAACACTCAAAGAGTCATTGGGACCCGTTTCCCACAGAAAAGAAAACACCGGGAGCCACAAAAACCCTTCCCGTGCCTGACTATTTCTTGAGCGGCCCCAAAACTAGCCTATGTCGTCGAATTAAACCTTCTGTTTTCTTCTGAAACTTTTCTTTTCTTGGATTTATCCATGGTTGGCCTACCGGGGGGTTGAAAAGCTCAATAAATCGCGTGCCGGTGGGTGTCGCACATCGGCGGTTGTGACGCATATTTTGAGTGACGGGGAGCCGCAGCAGAGGGGGTGAAAGAGCCACATGCGGCTCCAGAGCCACAGGTTGCTGACCCCTGCTTTAGAGCTTCAGCCAGGAAGAAGCTCTGCAAATAATTGGAACTCTCTGGGAATGAATTTTGAGCTATCTTTTTTTGCCTGTGTGTGTGTGTGTGTGTGAATCAGCACGCAAAGCCATCTGACGTATCCGGAGAAGTTTCCAGTCCTCCCCACAATTTGCAGGAGAAAAGCTGCTCCCACCCCCGCCCCCCCGCCCCCCAGCCGGTCGGGCTGAAGCCCCTGGCTTCCCCTCTCCAGATTTACATTCATCCTCAATAGCTACCGTAGAGCTAATCGCAGCTGATAGATAAGCCCAGACAGTAGAAGCCGTATAATACCTAAATCTTCAGATGAGAATCCGTTTTACCAAGGAGTTGTTGCGCTCTCAGAATTGACACCGTGTTCTTTTTCAATAGCGGCAAGCGCTCGTAAGCCTCCCTTGTTTTCAGCTCGATCCTTAATCTGATGAAGAACCAACCCCCTCCCCCCTCCGGGAAAAAAAACTTAGCGTAGTACACAAAATTATCTGCTACAGCGTCCTACCTGTCAATCCCTACTTCAGCTTCAACCGCAATGATACACGGGCACACAATATCGTGTTTCCCCGAAAATAAGACCCTGTCTTATATTTTTTTGAACCCTGAAATAAGCGCTTGGCCTTATTGCCATGCGCTCAAAAGCCCGATTGGGCTTATTATCAGGGGATGTCTTATTTTGGGGGAAACAGGGTAGATAGGTAGGTAGATAGATACGATAGATAGATAGATAGATAGATAGATAGATAGATAGATACAGTAGATAGATAGATAGATAGATAGATAGATAGATAGATAGATAGATAGATACAGTAGATAGATAGAGATAGATAGATAGATAGATAGATACAGTAGATAGATAGATAGATAGATAGATAGATAGATAGATAGATAGATAGATAGATAGAATATATATCGTGTTTTCTCCAAAATAAGACCCTGTCTTATATTTTTTTGAACCCTGAAATAACCGCTTGGCCTTATTGCCATGCGCTCAAAAGCCCGATTGGGCTTATCATCAGGGGATGTCTTATTTTGGGGGAAACAGGGTAGATACAAACTCGAGGTGAACCGCTCCAAACTCAATTGCAGAAAAGACGACTCCAGCAATGGAGTGGTCAGTGCCTGGAATGCACTACCTGACTCTGTGGTTCCTTCCCCAAACCCCCAAAATTTTAACCTTAAGACTGTCTACTGTTGACCTCACCCCCATTCCTAAGAGGTCCGTAAGGGGCGTGCATAAGCACACCGCCGTGCCTACCGTCCCCGTCCTACCGTCCCCGTTTATTCGCCCCCATTTCCTGTATTCGTATCCATGTTTATACTTCTTCCTGTTATCTCGTACGCGTTTGACAAACTAAAACAAATCAATCAAATAAAAAAAACATCAGAAACTGTGATTAACCATTACTGGGGGGAAAAAAGCTGTTTTCAGCAACCAAGAAAATTCTACAGAGAGGAGGAGGAGGAGGAGAAGGAAGAGGAGGAGGCGGCTTCTTGCCCGATGCCTTGTTTAGGTTCACCAGCGTGTGCCAACTTCAAAACCGTCTTGCCGATTTCCCTTCTGAATATTGCCAAGGTGATTTCATGCCAACCTAACAAATAACCGAAACAGCAGCTCCCGTCTCAGTTCGACCAACAGCGTTGCTCTCTCCCCACCCCTCAACCCCCACACCACTTCAACCCTGGCATTATTTCTCTAAACCTGCTTTGAGCTGGTCTGTTTGTCTCTGCCAGGTGAGGCTTGCCCCTCCTAGAATGGCACGGGGAGTGGGGGGGAGGTGTACGGTAAATCCTACTCTTTCACCAGGTTGCTTCCTTTAACTGTAGGAAAGGCAGAGGCAGTCCGGAGTAAACTTGCTCTTTCGAGCTTCAACGTTATCTCTGCTTCTCATTCTCTACCCCACCCTCCCAATTTGCTCGAGCGCACTAAGAAAGGTGATTCGATGAGGAGCTGCTCTGTAGACCAGACACAAGTGAGAAGAGGGACACATGGTTCAAATATATGATTCCCTGCTATCTCCGTGTCAGACATATGAAGCGTTCAGGCTTGATCAATCATACAATACAGAACCTCACTCCTCCAGCTGTGTGGGAGTCGGAGCTGATTCATGTCACGCCTTGGAAGAGCTTTATAGCTCCCGCTGCCTTAAGAAAGTTCAATCAAACCATTCTTAAAGATCCATCTCATCCTGGGCACCCTGTTTTTTTTTTTGAACTATTACCATCTGGCAGATGGTACAGGACAATAAAAACAAGGACAAACAGGCTGAAAAACAGCTTCTATCCCAGAGCAGTAACTATATTAAATGCCCGACAATCAGCTGGCTGGCGCGTATGCACAGGACAGTTTTCGGCACTGCCACGCGCATGAACAGATCACGCTTCGGAAAAGCCAAACTTCCGGGTTCTGGCGCACATGTGCACCCAACAATCAGCTGGCCGGCGCACATTCGCACACCGGTTTTCAGCATTGCCGCATACGCAATCAGCTGATCATCGCGCGCGCATGCACTCCAGAAACCCGGAAGACAAACAGGCAAGGCCGTGCGTGCCCGGCGACATGGCTTCACGTGCCACTATGGGCACGCGTGCCGTAGGTTCGCCATCACGAGTATAGAATGTGAAGGATGTGTGTTTGTGTTTTATTTTTTATAGTTTTCTTATGTATGATGTATGTTGAAGGTGGCATTTAATTTTGCTGTACGAGGTGGAATGACAATGAAGTAAACTAGCTAACTAACATGTTGCAAATTCTACACGTAAAGGAGTTTAGTTTAGTTTTGTTTAGTTTAGTTTAGTTTCTTGTATTTGTATACTGCTCTTCTCCCGAGGGACTCAGGGCGGTGAACAGCCATGGTGAAATTCCAGGGAAATTGTGTTAGGGGGAAAAAAGAAAAGAAGAAAGACAAGGAAATGGTTTAGCAAAGACCTTCAGAATAATCTAGATGACATTTTTCCCCTCAGCTATGACTCTGGCACCAATATCTAACCAATGTCAGTTAGTTGTAGCATTGCTCTGATTTGGCTTGACCTGAAAGGATTGTGCCTATGGAGATTCTCAGTCATCTAGGGCATGGTTTTCCCACAGGTGCTTTTTCAAGAGGCAGCTGGGCTGTCTTTGTTTTGAAGAGGTTTCGCTTCTCATGCAAGAAGCTTCTTCAGCTCTTGACTGAACTGGACGTCAGAACTGAAGAAGCTTCTCGGATGAGAAGCGAAACCTCTTCAAGCAAAACAAAGGCAGTCCAATTGCCCTCTGGAAAAAAATAATAATAAAAGCACCTTTGGGACCGGTAGGATTATAATTTGAGCTAAGCAGTTTGCAAGAAGAAGGAGGAGGAGGAGGAGGAGGAGGAGGAGGAGGAGGGACGGGGGAGGGGTATGTGTGATATTTTCCATGCTAAAATTCATTTCATTCCATTTAAATTGAATTAGTCCTCATTTCAGAGGTATGACCTCTGAAGGGCCTTTGATTCCCTGGTTTCATTTTGAGCTGTCAAGTGCACATAAGAGCCGCTCTTGGACAAACAGTCTCGCTGGATGATATGACATTTCCAGAGAACGGTTAAAATCCCAAAGGAAACTTGACTTCCCCAAAGTTACACATTCGGCTAATGTTTGGAGCTTGGCGCCAGTGCGTTACAGCCAGGAAATCCAGGCTGTTTTAACCACGGCCTCCTCACTGTGGGTGAAATCTTAGGGCAGTTAAACATTGGGAGGGGAAGCCTCTCTGGTTCCCAAGGGTAGGGGTGGTGGTGCTGAGGGGCAGCCCACTAGCATTTCGAAGTGATTCTCCAGAGACTATAAAATGTGAATCTCATCCCTGCATTACCTGCCTTAAAACTTTGGACTGGGATTTGCTATTCTCCATGCATATCAGGGGTGAAATGCTACCGGTTCGCACCGGTTCGGGAGAACCGGTAGCAGTGGCGGCGGGTGGTTCAAAGAACCGGTAGCGGCGGCGGCGTGAGGCTCCACGCACCCGCCCAGACATCGTTACTTCCTGGTTTTAACCAGGAAGTAACCTGTTTTTTACCCTCTGCGCATGCGCAGAGAGTCCAAAATCGCACATGATGCGCTCCCAAACCGTTAGGGAAGGTAAGTAGATTTCACCCCTGATGTACCTTTGCTACCGGTTTAAATATACCATTTAAAAACATTAGACTTGGTGCGACTTGTCTGGTACATACTTTTCTAACACTTTTTCTTGCATGTATATTACAATATAGCATCCTGCATCTTCCATATATATGTGTGTGTGTGTGTGTGTGTGTGTGTGTATCTGTCTTCTCGAGTTTTCACGGGTATGTGTATGTAAAAAGTTAAAATCTCGGGTGTTTTCCCGCGTCATTAAAAGTCTGTTAGTTGAAATGCTTAAAATTCCGGCTTAAGCTGGGATTTTAGCCAGAATTTTAAGCATAAAACAGACTTTTAATGACGCGGGAAAATACGCGAGATTTTAACTTTTTACATTTATATGTATTCCGTATATACTTTTTGTACAGTCGCACTCCAGTTATATACATATTCCCTTCGCATCTATTCAAATCCAATTTATTCCTCTCTAATATTCCTTACATTATTTTATTTATTTTTCTCCCCTTTTCTTCCCTTTTGTTTCTAAATCTCTATCCCTACATTCCTCCTTTTCTCTCGCCATTTTATAAAATGTATATTCCAGGCTACATAGAATTCCGATTCATCTTTATCTTTGAGCTCCACATGCGCGGAGCGTATTTGATGACGTCCGGGCGGGTGGGCGGAGCCTCCCGCTGTTGCTACTACCGGTTTTCCCGAACCGGGGTGAACCGATAGCAACCCACCACTGATGTACAAAAGAAGCAATAGATTTTCATGGTGAAATGGAGGAATGCCAAAGATTAATGTTCAGAACTGGAGATCCAGTTATCTCTGAAACGTTTCCTAGGTGTTACCAGGAGGACCAAGCCACTGGTGGATCTTCTGCTCTCCTACTGGTTTGAAACCAGCTGAAGCCTAGAGGGAAAGAGAAGGGAATTCTTAAGGCAAAATGAATTTGACTCACTTGTGCTTAGAAGGCTAATTTCAATTAGCTATCTTGTGGGACTGAAATAAAGATACTAGTCTTTAATTATCAGTGCATCCGTTGGGATTATTGGATTTTTCCCATGGGATGGGCTGGGGGGAAAAAAAATAGCACTTTGGGTTTTTCCCTCCCAAAACTTCACCATGCTGTCATCTCTGAAACTCTGTACTGATAGAAGAGAGATAAGAAACCAATCTTCCTTTTTGGTCTTTTTCCTTTTTCCTCAAGGATACGTGCACTAAGGCAGAAAATATTTACAAGTTTAAAGCTGAAACACAAACAGGAAAGACCCTTTTCATTTAATAAAAAAAAAACACGACTGGGAGGATATTCAGAACAGGAATTGCCATGGAAACGCATCAATATTTGTTTAAATTCACTGCAAAAGGAGGATGCTGGTCGCAGAATTTGGCCCTATCCTGCTCTTTTACCTATTTCTTCCTCATACAATTTTTTACAGAAGATACACAATTGTTATCACAGTTGGAGCGTTTCCAAATTTAAGGAAAACCTTTGGGGTTGATTCTGTCACTTGTTCCCTACATACATACATACATACATACATACATACATACATACATACGTACATTCTTTTCTTTTCGTAGGCCTTTATGTGTTTTTCTCTTTAACCAGGTTCTTCCTACGTAAACCAAGATTTTTATGCAGCCCTAGTTCA
>WNWU01000078.1:589178-605641 GCA_012654045.1 Ptyas mucosa
CCCCCCCCCCCCGTGCATGCACAGCAGAGACCCAGAGACCAGATGGCCAGCAGGAGATGCATGCACAGTGGAGCTGAACCGGGGCGATGGCTTACGTGCCCACAGAGAGGGCGCTGCGTGTTACCTCTGGCACGCATGCCATAGGTTCGCCATCGCGGCCCTTAGACAAATGGCAGTCCAATCTCTTCTTGAAAGCCTCCGGTGATGACTTCCGAAGGCAACTTCTGTTACGGTGGTGTTAGCTGTTATAAGGATACGGGTTCCACGTACGTGTAAACCAAATTGAGAGCGATTTAAACATCGACTTAAAAATAAACCAAACAGGCATAAAACAAGCAAATGCCTTGGTGGCGCAGCAGATTAAAGTACTGTTATGTAACACCAGCTGCCTGCAATTACTGCGAGTTCGAATCTCACCAGGCTCGAGGTTGACTCAGCCTTCCATCCTTCCGAGGTAGGGAAAATGAGGACCCGCATTGTGGGGGCAATAAGCTGACTTTGTATAAAAAAGAACACCGCTTGGGGGGGCCGAAAGCCCTACTAAGCAGGTATATACAAAAAGTATGAAGGCTATTGCTTAACGCATTGTAAGCCGCCCTGAGTCTCCGGAGAAGGGCGGCATATAAATCGAACCAATAAAATAAAAATACAATAAATAAAAATTTCAATCAGCTTTCCCTACCAGGCACCCCTCCCCCTCTCATAACTTTGCAGGAGACATTATGGAGGAGTGGGATTTTTTAAAAAAAGAGGAGTTGTTCAGGGTCAAAAGAGTGGAAAAATAAAATTGTCTGGATTTGCTGTGAATAAGCTTGGAGAGGTCGTTCCAACAATCTCAGGGCCTCTACCCACAAGGTTGTATCTCACATCTGTGGGGCACGCTGCACTAAATTTATAACACCTGACGAAGTTATAACGGACCTATAAGCGTGGGCCTAGAGAGGAAAAGAGGGCAGGAACTGTCTTTATCCTCTGCAGGAAAATCACCTCTAGGTCAGGCATCTCTCCAACCTTGGCAACTTTAAGACTTGTGGACTTCAACTCCCAGAATTCCTCAGTCAGCTGGCTGAGGGACTCTGGGAGTTGAAGCCCACAAGTCTTAAAGTTGCCAAGGTTGGAGACCCTTGCTCTAGGTAGATTGGTTTACATCACGGGTAAAATCCAGCAGGTTCTGACAGGTTCTGGCGAACTGGTAGCGGAAATTATGAGTTGTTCGGAGAACCGGTAGTGGAAATTTTGAGCAGTTCGGAGAACCGGTAGCGGAAATTTTGAGTAGTTCGGAGAACCGGCAAATACCACCTCTGGCTGGCCCCAGAGTGGGGTGGGAATGGGGATTTTGCAGCATCCTTCCCCTGGAGTGGGGCGGGGACGGGGATTTTGCAGTATCCTTCCCCTGCCACGCCCACCAAGCCACGCCCACAGAACCCTTAGTAAAAAAATTTGGATTTCACCACTGGTTTATATTATTTATGCTGCTTTACCTAACCGTAGGCGGCTCTGAAAAACTCCCTCCCCCTTTTAATCCCCCAAAACCTGGCCTCATATTTTCTGAGGTTTGCTAAAAACACAGTTAAAAGGATAACAGAGTTGGAAGGGACCTTGGAGGTCTTCTAGTCCAACCCCCTGCGCAGGCAGGAGAACCTATACCATTCCAGACCAATGGCTGTCCAGTCTCTTCTTAAAAGCCTCCAGTGATGGATCACCCACAACTTCTGGTGGCAAGCCGTTCCACTGTTCTCATTGTCGGGAAATCTCTCCTTAATTCTAGCTTGCTTCTTCTCCTTGATTAATGTTCTTCATTAGTCGTATCCGTCCTTCACGGCAGCTAGGGAAAAAAAAATCCTCTTAGAATAAAGAACACAGAATAACAGATTTGGAAGGGACCCTGGAGATCATCTAACCCAGCCCCCCGCTTAAGCAGGAGACACTATACCATTCTGTCCAATCGCTTCTTCAAAACCTCCACCGATGAAGCTCGTTTTAGATGGATGCTCGTTCTTGTATTTTAAGACACTTGAGATTCTCAAAAGACTGAGCCCTGCGAATCGTATCTGCCTCGTTCGTATTTATAGAAAGTTTTTAATGTCCATAGGACACAGAGCGCCCTTGATTAGATTAAAATGTGGCCGGGGCGATTAATATTTCAGCACTTTGTGAGAAATGCACATGTTGTCTTAGCATGTTGCGTGCACCATGATAAGGTCTGTTTGTTTGCTTTGGTCTAATGTATCATGTGAATTCAGCAATTCTTGTTTTGTTAATTCTGGTCTGGGATAAATACGATGGGTGAACCCTACTTGTGCTTTACAGAATAGAGTAAAGATACTTCAATAATGACTAAAAACATAGGCAACTATCTCTGACCAAGGGGCTTTACAATTTAAGTTACCCACTTTGGGTAGAGTTGCAAAATATACCCACCTCTCGTTTGCGTCTAAGTGAAACTATGGCTCTGATGGTTGATCTTCCAGGTGAGGCCAACATGTTGGGAAAACTCAGAACGTAGAACATCATTAGAGTTGGAAGGGACCTTAGAGGTCATCCAGTCCAACCCCTTGCTCAAGCAGGAGACCCTATACCCGTGATGGCAAACCTATGGCACGCGTGTCCAAAGTGGCACGCGAAGCCATGTCTCCCGGCATGCTCGACCTTGCCTGTTTGTCTTCCGGGTTTCCGGCCTGCATGCATGCGCGACGATCAGCTGTCCTTCGCGCACATGGTAGTGTCGAAAACTGCTGTGTGCATGCACGCCAGCCAGCTGATCTTTGGGTGCACACGCACGCCAGAACCCAGAAATTCAGCTTTTCCGCAGCGCGATCCCTTCGCGTGCGCGGCAGTGCCGAAAACTGGCCTGCACATGGTGTGCCAGCCAGCTGATTATCAGGCGCACATGTGCACTAGAACCTGGAAGTTCGGCTTTTCCGGAGTGCGACCCCCGACAAGCGCATGCGTGACATTTCTGCGTGACATTTTGGGCACTCAGTGCCGAAAAGGTTCGCCATCGCTGCCCTATACCCCGTGATGGCAATCCTATGGCACGTGTGGCACGCGGAGCCATATATGTGGGCACGCGAGCATTGCCCTAGCTCAGCTCCAGCAGGCATGCGTGAACCGGTCAGCTGATTTTCGGGCCTTCCGGGCCCACCGAAACAAGCCATTTCTGGCCTCCATAGGGTATCCACGAGGGTGGGGAAGGCCGTTTTTGCCCTCCCCAGGCTCCAAGAAAGCATCTGGAGCCTGGGGAGGGCGAAAAACCGGCTTTCTGGGCCCACCGGTAACCTTTTTGCCGTCGCGGGGGGAGCACAGAGGTAGCATTGAATTATGGGTGTGGGCACACGCGGGCACGACCCCCCACGCTCCCCTTGTTTCAGCACGCAACGGCAAAACGGTTCGCCATCACCGCCCTATACCATTCCAGACAAACGGCTGTCCGATCTCTTCTTACTTTATGGTAGCTTTGTAAGTTTCAGCCGAAGTTTTAATTTGGAAAAAAAAATTTTTTTTTTTTTGAGCTGGACAGCTGAGCTCTTGCGGCCCAAGCAAAGGAGGCAACAAATGTTGGGTGTGTTTGTTCTCCAGGGAACTGTTGCCTTTCACACTGCTTGGTGGACGGAGGCAGCTGTCCACTTCCATAAGGCATGCCATAGAGAAGCCAAGCCGCCTTCCTCCCAGAAAGCTTAGAGGGGTTTTTCTTTCCTGACCTTTCCCCTTCTGCTTCCTGTCTTTGGAAGCAGGTCAGAATGCCTCCCGGGTCAAGAGCTGGCTGAGTGGCTGCAAGGCAGATGCTGTATACCAGTGGTGAAATGTAAAATTTGTTACCACCGGTTCTGTGGGCACGGCTTGGTGGTGGTGGTGGTAGGGTAATGTGACTGGGTGGGCGTGGCCAACTTTTTTTTTTTTTTTTTACTTTTAAAAGCATTTTTTCTACTACCTTAAAGAGGTTGCAGGAAAAAAAATGTTTTTGTTTTTTTTTAAATTTGATTTATATGCCGCCCTTCTCCGGAGACTCAGGGCGGCTTACAATGCGCTAAGCAATCGCCTTCATACTTTTGTATATTTATACAAAGTCAGCTTATTGCCCTCACAAACCGGGTCCTCAGTTTACCTACCTTAGAAAGGATGGAAGGCTGAGTCAACCTTGAGCCTTGGTGAGATTCGAACCTGCAATAATTGGAGGCAGCTGATGTTAATAACAGGGCTTTAGACCACTGTACTATCCAAGGCTCTCCACAGGCAACTCAGCTGGGATTGCCAGAGGCTTTTAAAGGCATTTTTTCCCCCTATAACCTCTTCGGCTGAGGTTGGTAGAGCCCTGGTAGTACAGTGGACTAAAGCACACTGTTATTAACACCAGCTGCCTGCAATTACTGCAAGTTCGAATCTCACCAGGCTCAAGGTTGACTCAGCCTTCCATCCTTTCTAAGGTAGGTAAATTGAGGACCCGGTTTGTGGGGGCAATAAGCTGGCTTTGTATAAAATATACAAAAGTATGAAAGCTATTGCTTAACGCCTTGTAAGCCGCCCTGAGTCTCCGGAGAAGGGCTGCATATAAATCAAATTTTTAAAAAATGCTTTTAAAAGCCTCTGACGATCCCAGTTGAGCCGTGCGATCATCAGAGCCTTTTTTTTTTACTTTTAAAAGCATTTTTTTTGGCTGAAGAGGTTGTAGAAAAAATGCTTTTAAATTTTTTTTAAAAAGCCTCTGATGATTGCACAGCTCAGCTGGGCATTGGGTGGGGGGTGCGCATGGATTTTTGCTACTGATTCTCCGAACCACCCGCCGCCATCGCTACCGGATTGGGCGATCCGGTCCAAACCGGGAGCATTTCATCCCTCCTGCATACCTCTCATAAATAAAGACAGCTAGTCCTCGACTTAACAGCACTTCATTTAATGACTGTTCAAGGTTACAACGGCACGGGGGGAAAAAAAGCACTGACTTACCACTGTTTTTCGCACTTAGGACCTTTGCAGCATCCCCGGGATCACGGGATCAAAATCTAAAGGCTTGGCAATTGGTTCATACTTACGACCGTTGTTGGCGTTCAGAGATCATGCAATCTGCCCTTTTTGCGACCTTCTAGAATAGAATAGAATTCTTTATTGGCCAAGTGTGATTGCACGCACGAGGAATTTGTCTTGGTGCATACGCTCTCAGTGTACATAAAAAGAGAAGATACATTTGTCAAGAATCATAAGGGGCAACACTTAATGATAAGTCATAGGGTGCAAATAAGCCATCGAATCATACTAGGAAACAGTCAATATAAATCGTAAGGATACAAGCAACAAGTTACAGCCATCCAGTCATAACTGGGAGGAGATGGGTGATAGGAACGATGAGAAGATTAATACCGTTTTCCCAAAAATAAGACATCCCCTGATAATAAGCCCAATCGGGCTTTTAAGTGCATGCGCTAAAATAAGCCTTCCCCCGAAAATAAGTCCTCCCCAAAAATATTTAAATTCAGAACTGGAAATCAGGTAAGGCGGAAAGAGGAACCCCATCTTGCTGCCAACTGTTACAATGTAATAAGGGTTAACCCAAGAGGCAGTTTCTGTAAGCAGGGCAATAAAGATTAGACTAGAAACACCACCAGAACATTTCCCTCCTGCCTTCCTTACAGGATTAGCCCTGTAAAGTGGGGGGAAAAAACAAGATTTCTTCCAACAACTGGTTCTCCAAACAGCTTAGAAAGTTAACAACTGGCTCTCCCGAATTGGAGCGAACTGGCTGAATCCCACCACTGTCTAAAAGTCTCTATAAACTTTCCCCCACCCCCTCCGTTTCCAATGTAGGGACACCCACTTGCTTCTTCCTCCGAAGGAAACCCGCCACCCCCAGCAGACTGAGTTTGTCGTTAGCGAGAGTGGAAAGGGGGGGGGTGGGAAATAAATATAAAATGAACTCAGCTTTCAAGCTGGAAGGTTTTAAGCCAGTTCGGGAAGACAGGCAGAAGGGGAAAGCCTTGCCAACTGTATTAAATTTTGCAGACATTTTAACAGCAATATGCTAGATAGTTGGTTATCCCCTGAGGCTGGCTGGTGGATATTTTTTTTTTATATATCCTTCACTGAAGGTCATAGTCCTCTCCTTCTCCTTACCCGCTTTTCCCTTGACAGTCTTCATCCTTTTTCTCCTGCCCTCTTTCTTTCTTTCTCTCTTTCTCTCTCTCTCTCTCTCTCTCTTAATTCACTCTCGTTCTGAATGGAGGCAATAAGTAACCAACTCCAGTGCCGTTCGCCAGGGAAATTGGGATACCCAAGCAGTTTCCCCTTGTGGACTAAACATTGGGAGACCTTTGGGTATATATATATATATATTTTGCAATCCCTTTTTTTCTTTCTACCATTTTTTCCCCACCCTTCAGTAAAAATGTCACGGTTTTAAAAGCCAAAAGAAAAAAGAAAAAAAATAAAGGAAAAGAATCCATCTGGCATATGAATAATTTAAATGGCTCAACCCTGTTCCTGTTTTGCTTTAATTCTTCCTGCATACCCTCTCCCTGCTAGCAATCTCACAGGGGGGTGGGGAGGGTGGGGGGGGGAAGAGAGAGAGAGAGAGAAAAGCAGGCTGGCTGGGATTCAGAGGTAAAGCAAAAATGGCAGTTTCTTTGGAGGACCCTCGGCAGAGAAGGTCAAAGAGCGATCGCCCCACCCCGCACCCCTCCCCAGCAGCGTCAACCCTAGGAAAGGCGAGAATAAAACAATGCAATATCGCGTCGGTCCGTTACCAAGAAGAAGAGGCGGACGGATGGAAACTGGCTTTCCTGCCCGAAGGAAAGGGCTCTCCAGCCTGTTGCAAAGCTTCAGCGGGAGAAAGAGGTGAAAACATTTAATAACAGTAACAGGAGTTGGAAGGGACCTTGAGGGGCATCTAGTCCAGGGGGTCAGCAACCTTAAACACTCAAAAAGCCATTTGGACCCGTTTCCCACAGAAAGAAAAACACTGGGAGCCACAAAACCCTTCCTGTGCCTGACTATTTCCTGAGCGGCCACAAAAGGTTAGCCGTCACTGACCTAGATCCACTAAACCAGGGGGTCTGCAACCTTAAACACTCAAAGAGCCATTTGGATCTCTTTCCCACAGAAAAAAAAACACCAGGAGCCACAAAACCCTTCCCGGGAACTGACTATTTCTTGAGCGGCCACAAAACTAGCCTATGTAGTTGAATTAAACGTTCTGTTTTCTTCTGAAACTTTTCTTTTCTTGATTTTATCCATGGTTGGCCTACCGGGGGTTGAAAAGCTCAATAAATCGTGTGTCGCACATTGGCGGTTGTGACGCATATTTTGAGTGACAGGGAGCCGCAGCAGAGGGGCGAAAGAGCCACATGCGGCTCCAGAGCCACAGTTTGCTGACCCCTGATCTAATCCAACCCCCCTGCTCATGCAGGAGATCTGTACAAGGGATTCGAACCGCAGAACCGCCGACCTTTCGGAAGTGGCTGGGGTCCTTTCACTGGGGCTTCTTAGTTTTCCTGCAAGGCAACTGCCTTATCAGACATTCCTGGGCTACGGTGAACTTGTTGGATTGGTTTCAGCCCAGCCTGCCAGGGAGAACCAGACACTGAAACCAACCGACATCAAATGTGACTGGATATATCTCTAGCCGGACATGCAAACACGATGGACAGATCTGTGAAGTTGCATCCAGTTTTGGTTGCCACGATGTTAGAAAAAGGATGTGGAGACTCTAGAAAGAGTGCAGAGAAGAGCAACAAAGAAGATGAGGGGACTGGAGGCTAAAACATAGGAAGAACGGCTGCAGGAACTGGGTATGTCTAGTTTAATGAAAAGAAGAACCAGGGGAGACATGATAGCAGCGTTCCAATATCTCAGGGGCTGCCCCAAAGAAGAGGGAGTCAAGCTATTCTCTAAAGCACCTGAGGGCAGGACAAGAAGCAACGGGTGGAAACTTACCAAGGAGAGAAGCAACTTAGAACTAAGGAGAAATTTCCTGACAGTCAGAACAATTCACCAGTGGAACAACTGGCCTCCAGAAGTTGTGAATGCTCCAACACTGGAGGTTTTTAAGACAGCCATTTGTCTGGAATGGGATAGGGCAGTGATGGCTAAGCTTTTTGACGTTGCGTGCCAAAACATGGGGAGCGTGGGGGGGGGTCATGCGCGCACATGCCCACACCCATAATTCAATGCCACCCCTGCGCTCGTTTTTGGCACGTGACGGCAAAAAGGTTACCGGTGGGCCCAGAAGGCTGATTTTTCGCCCTCCCCAGGCTCCAGAGTCTTTCTTGGAGCCTGGGGAGGGCAAAAATGGCCTATTTCCCGACTTCCGGTGGCCCTGGAAGGCCCAAAAATCAGCTGATTGGTTTACGCATGCACGCTGGAGCTGAGGTAGGGCAATGCTCGCGTGCCCACATATATGGCTCCGCATGCCACCCGTGCCGTAGGTTCGCCATCACGGGTATAGGGTTTCCTGCCTGAGCAGCGGGTTGGACTAGAAGACCTCCAAGATCCCTTCCAATTCTATTCTGTTAAACGTGGCCCTCAGCCTCTCAATGTATATCAGGTCAAACAAGGCTCTTTCTGCCCCCCCCCTTTCATTATCAGGGTGTTCCGAGAGCTTTTATGCAAGAGCATAGAATGCCTGTCTTGTTTGCATGCCATCACCACAACTCCTTGTTGGTTTTTTCCCCCCTACAGACACCAATTTGTAAAAATAATATCTGGGTAGGAAAACCTTGCAGACGTGCCTCTGCAAATGGTTGTTCGAGAATCACATTAAGTTCATTGTTTTGCCATGCTTGCACTTGTTCAAAATTCTGTAGTGCGACAACTGTTGTGCAGAATGCGTGCCAGAAAATTGTTCTTTGTGAGAAGGGAGAGAAGTAAAGGGCCGAGGAGCAGAAAGAAAGTTTTGGGACTGATAAGTAAAAAAAATAAAAATAAAAATAAAAATCAGAGATTCCAGAAAAAGGGGTGGGGGGGGTGGGGGGAGGAAAACAAGGAGGACATGCCTAGGGAAGAAAAATAAAAGAAATCGCTTGGCCAAGTTTGGATGGCACCAGGTTGGGCGCCTTGGGGACAGTGAACGTGAAACGTGACAGCTCGAAGTAGAGATTGTCAAGAGCAGTTTGTCCTTTCGATTATCTGCTTTTTATTCCTTGCAACCCCAATGGAATGTGGGAAGAAATTGTGCACAGGAGCTTAATATTCAGTCTATCCATGGGCCGGATTGAAAACTGAACAGAACGGGAATAAACCGGACACTTGGAATATTTGCATCCGGTTTTGGTCACCATATTATAAAAAAAAAAGATTCTAACACTCTAGAACAGGAGTCTCCAACCTTGGCAACTTTAAGACTTGTGGACTTCAACTCCCAAGCTTCCTCAGCCAGCAAAGGAATTCTGGGAGTTGACGTTCACAAGTCTTAAAATTGCCAAGGTTGAAGACCCCTGTTGTAGAAAGAGTGCAGAGAAGAGCAACAAAGATGATTAGGGGACTGGAGGCTAAAACACATGAAGAACGGTTGCAGGAACTGGGCATGTCTAGTTTAATGAAAAGAAGGATTAGGAGAGACACGATAGCAGTCTTCCAATATCTCAGGGGCTGCCCCAAAGAAGAGGGAGTCTAGCTATTCTCCAAAGCACAAAAAACAATGGATGGCAGCTAATCAAGAAGAGAAGCAACCTAGAACTAAGGAAAAAATGTCCTCCTAATGTGAACAGTTAACCAGTGATACACAGCTTGCCTTCAGAAGTTGTAGGTGCCCCATTACTGGAAACTTTTAAGAGAAATGGTAGAGAGAAATGGCAGAGAGGAGGTTGGACTAGAAGACCTCCAAGGACTCTTCCAACTCCACTCTATTCTAAATTTGGCGCGGAGAGAAAAACGCAGGACCAGGTATTAAAACTCTTTTAAGCCTCTTGGGTCTTCTTCTCCAATCTCTTCTTCTCTACCTCCATCTCGAGCCGTTTTCTGCTCTCCTCTTTTGTAGCGCGTCATCCCCCCCCCAAATTCGTATTTGCAAAGTTCTCCTGTTGTTATTGTGCACCTTTCCTGTTCTTCTCCTCCGGCGATCCGTTTGTGCCGTCTTAAGAGCCGGCCTCCCTCTCCGTTCTGTCGAGGAGGAAACTGTACATTGCAGATTTGCGAGAGTCCGTCCGGTGTATTTCCAAGTAGCACTAAATAATTAGCGCAGATCACGCGGAGTCCTTTCTCAGCGCTCTCTCTCTCTGCCCAGCCGTTTGTTGCGGTCTCAGCTCTCGCCTGCTCCAGTGTGCAGCTTTTTCATTTTCAAAATGCTTGAGCCAGCTGAAGTTGCTGAAGCAAACGCTGCTCGGGAGAGTCCAGAATGGAGCCCCAACTGTCTCTTTAAAACCGTTTAGAGGGAAAAGAAAGAACTTTAGTGCATTAATTCTGGATGAAGCCGAGTCTCCGGATGACAGCCTGATCCATATTCCTTTCCCCCCCCTAAGACAACCTCCCGATTCTCCCTTTCTCTCCATCAGTCTTCAGCTTTTTCTGATTTCCCAAAGAATTCAAAAGTTGCTGCTCCCAACGTTTTCAGCCTTTTCGGAGCCCAAACGGTGAAATTTCGTCTTTTCCCACCAGGTTGCACGAAATGTGTTTTTTTCTTTTCTTTTTAGAATAACAGTCAGATAGATTTTGAATTTCACCGAGTTCCTCGTGTTTAAAATTGGGAGAAGGAGGTTGACTAAAGATGCTCCCTTTGCCTTATGCGACAAGAGATAAGATGGTAGCAAGATCAGAAGCAGGTTGCAAATGGTGCTTATAATTTATTTATTTATTTATTAAATTTATATACCGCCCTACTCCCGAAGGACTCAGGGCGGTGAACAGTTAAACGATAAACGCACGTGATACAGATGTTGAAAAACCGATTAAAAATACAAATAAATGGTTTAGTTCGGAAATAGAATTTAAATTAAACATCTCAAATTTATAGGGCAGATTCAAAATTTAAACATTTAAATGTAGTTTTAAACGCGGTTAGGTCAGGCCGGCCTGCTTGAATAGAAATGTTTTGAGGGCACGGCGGAAAGCACAAAGATCCGGGATTATCCGTATGTCCGAGGGCAGCTCGTTCCAGATGGAGGGTGCTCCCACAGAGAAGGCTTTCCCCCTGGGGGCCGCCAGTCGACACTGTTTGACCGACGGCACCCTGAGAAGTCCCTCTCTATGGGAGCGTACTGGTCAGTGGGAGGCTATTGGTGGCAGAAGGTGGTCTCGTAGATACCCCTGTATGTAGATAAGAGCTACATCATTGCCTTCTTTTTATTTGTATTTGATGAGGATCCAGAAGAATTGCTCACTTCCTCTTCCTCTCATTGGAATACGGTAAAGCCACCGTTTCATGGATGACAGCTTAATAGACATTGGATACAGTGGACAAATTTTCCATTCAGACGTCACCCTTCATTTAATGGACTAATAATCTCTGTTAAATTGAGTTCTCACTCAATTTAGGTCATAACGTTGAAGGATGCAAATCGATGCAAATGGCGTAAAGTAGAATTTAGCAGATGTTCGGATTTAACGGACTCCTGCTCCTCCCCAATGGTCCGTTAAATTGGGGGTTTTATTATAAAGCTGTTAACAAAATGCTGTTTGGCCTACAGATTTTCCCCCCGCGCCTGAATAGTGAAGGGGTGCTGCCATGGTGAGACAGATTTGTTGGGAGGGAAGAGAGAAATTGAAGAACGGCATTGGGCTGATAGTTGCAGCTCAGGGGGAGAGATGCCTCTAGTCTGGTGGAAGTGTCCCAACTCTATTGTGTTGAGTTTGGTTGTACCGCAAATAGCAATAGCACTTAGACTTATATACCGCTTTACAGTGTTTTACAGCCCTCTCTAAGCAGTTTATAGAGTCAGCCTCTTGCCCCCAACAATTTGGGTCCTCATTTTACCCACCTCGGAAGGATGGAAGGCTGAGTCAACCTTGAGCCCGGTGAGATTTGAACTGCCAAATTACAGGCAGCCGGCAGTCAGCGGAAGTAGCCTGCAGTACTGCACTCTGACCACTGCGCCACCATGTCAAAGTCGAAGAATGCATGCAACGTTTTTAAAGAAGAGATTGGGCAGCCACCTGTCTGTTACAGTATAGGTCCGTGATGGTGAAGTTATGGCACGCATGTCACAGGTGGCACACAGAGCCATATCGGTGGGCATGCAAACTCAGCTCCGACACGCATGTGCATGCCAGCCAGCTGATTTTTGGGCCTTCTGGGCCCATTAGAAGTAGGGAAACAACTACTACCCTGGGGGGATGGGGAAGGCCCATTTTTTGCTCTCTCTAGGCTCCAGAGCCTCCCTAGGAACCTGGGGAGGGCAGAAATGGCCTTCCCCACCCCCCAGAAGCCCGAAACGGCCCATTTGCCAACTTCCGGTGGGTCCAGAAGGCTCGTTTTTTGCTCTCCCCAGGCTCTTTTGAAATGGAGCACCCACATCTTTTCAAATGGAGCGCTCACAACTTCTGGTGGCAAGCCGTTCCACTGGCTAATTGTTCTCGTTGTCAGGAAATTTCCCCTTCGTCCAATAATGGCTCTCGACGATTATGAGGAATCGTTTGCAAAAATCTAGGAAGGCCGTGCAACCTCAGCGTACTTCGTTTTTCCGACCGTGGCGTCTTTGAAAGGAGATGGAAAGAGTTGTAGGGACTTCATAAGCGCATTATCTAATTAAAAAAATAAAATAAAATAGAAATCAGAATTAAAAATTGCTCCTCCAAGAAAGAAGACGTAGTAGAGCGTAAGCAGCACCTGGAAAAGCTTGTCAGTTTGTGTTCTCAACACAGCAGAGTAGTGTTCTACTACTGGCAGTGAGCTGCAAAGAACAACAAAAACCACCACCACGGGTAGGTGGGTGGGTGGGTGCGGAGAGCACTTCCTTCATGCATATGGAGGGGTTTTTTTTTGTGGAAAAAAATGGTATTTTAATGCTTTCTATTAAATTGGGACTAAAAGTGGTATCTTAATTTGCATGCATTAGCATATTTGCATATAGATCACTGAAATGGTGGGTGAGCAAAGAGCCTATAAATGAAAGACTCGTTTAAAGGCACAGGCTCCTGATTAAACATCAGCTTTAACCTTTTGTGTTGTTGTTGTTGTTGTTGACAACTTTCTACTTCTTTCCCCTCGTTTACTCCAGTTTGCACGTTTTACATGTCAGTTGTATCTGGATGATTAGGTTTTGTTGGTGATGTCGGGATCTTCCCCCCCCCCCCCCCCAGTTTCTTTAAGCATAGAACCTGAGTTATGTTTTTTTTTGCACTAAGGTAAACAATCGGTTTGCAGAACAAAAACTGCAGAATTTTTGTAAAGAGATCTTTTCCCTAGAAAGCTTTTGAAAGAGGGTACCCAGAGGATAATGCCCTTGTCTAAATTTTAATCCCTAGAGGTAGAGGAACGTGTTAGTGTGCCCTTCAAATATCTCCCTGCGCCCTTAACCCTGTTAAAATAACCCGTGTATAAGGGAAAAAGTCAGCTGTGACATCCTACCGGTTCGCACCGGTTCGGGCGAACTGGTAGTGATAAAAACTACCGGTTCGGGTGAACCGGTAGGAAAAAAACCCCTACCGTTTCCTCCGAACCGGTATTTCCGACGATCAGCTGTGCCGCGTGATTTAAAATCACTAGAAAGCAGGAAACCCTGCTTCTAAATCACACGGCAGAGCTGTTCCCCCTCCCCCCCACTGTTCTACTTACCTTCCGAAGCATCCTTTTTCCACACATTTGCTGCGTACTGTGTATGCGTGTGCACCAGTGGTGGGTTTCAATTTTTTTTTTTACTACTGGTTCTGTGGGTGTGGCTTGGTGGGCATGGCATAGCTTGGTGGGCATGGCTTGATGGGCGTGGCAGGGGAAGGATACTGTAAAATCTTCATTCCCTCCCCACTCCAAGGGAAGGATACTGTAAAATCTCCATTCCCTCCCCACTCCAAGGGAAGGATACTGCAAAATCTGCATTCCCTCCCCAATCCAGGGATAAGGTTACTGCAAAATCCCCATTTCCTCCCAATCAGCTGGGACTCGGGAGGCAGAGAATAGATGGGGGCGGGGCCAGTCAGAATTTTTACTACCGGTTCTTCGAACTACTCAAAATTTCCGCTACTGGTTCTCCAGAACTGGTCAGAACCTGCTGAAACCTACCTCTGGCCTGCACGCAGCGTGCATTTGGCGCGGACCACACATGCATGCGTGTGCAGTGCACGTTTGGCGCGCATGTGCAGCCAATGAACCGGTAGCAAGCCGGCTCAGATTTCACCGCTGGAAAAAGTACTCTGCGCATGCAGAGAAGCCTGTTTCTCTTTTTTTGTTGCTTCCACAAACGCCAGGGTGGCCCTCCTTTTCCTAGGCTTGGGCTTTGCGCCGATCCTTTGCCTTGTGAACACTTGTGAAAGTGTTGCGTTGGCTAGACCAAGGATGAGTCGATGCTCCGCCACTAATGAAGATCGGAAGCCAAGTCAAGCGGCAGCCCAACCTCTCCGCCATCAGATCGGAGAGGCTAATGTAAGCCATTTCAGCCGAGAGCGGATGCTACATTGATTCCTATGTGTCTATATTTATATATAGGTATATATATATATAAAATAAAATGCATCCTGAAAAATTAATGAAATGGGCACGCAGGTCCACCCCCATCGATCATGACGGCTGCCTAGACCATCAGGTCCTCCTTCTCTGCCCTTTTTCTAAAGGATTTTCTCCCCCCACCCCCACTTTTCTTGGGAGAAAAGCTTGAATGTGGAACGGGGGGGGGGGGGCGGGAATTGTTTTAGGAGCGTATTATTTCCAGCCATGTGTTTGGTTAGATTGTCTTTTGCGGCGTTCCTGACTTCTTTTGTGCCACCAGAAGACACCGTATAAAAGCTCTCCATCCGAACAATGTTCTGTCCAAGTGCCAAACTTCAACCCACAGGATTTTGCTTCGCCCCACTTCCTGTGCCAGGCGAGCCGAATACAAGGACGTTTAGATCAGTGGTGGGATTGAAATTTTTTTACTACCGGTTCTGTGGGCGTGGCTTGGTAGGCGTGGCAGGGGAAGGATACTGTAAAATCTCCATTCCCACCCCACTCCACGGGAAGGATATTGTAAAATCCCCATTTCTTCCCTATTCCAGGGGAAGGATACTGTAAAATCTCCATTCCCACCCCACTCCAGGGGATAAAATCTACATTCCCTCCCCACTCCAGGGGAAGGATACTGTAAAATCTCCATTCCCTCCCCACTCCAGGGGAAGGATACTGTAAAATCTCCATTCCCTCTCCACTCCAGGGGTAGGTTATTGCAAAATCCCCATGATCAGCTGGGACTCAGGAGGCAGAGAATAGATGGGGGGCGGGGCCAGCCAGAGGTGGTATTTACCAGCTCTCCGAACTACTCAAAATTTCCGCTACTGGTTCTCCCGAACTGGTCCGAACCTGCTGAAACCCACCTCTAGTGACGATGTTGCTCCCTGTCAGTCTTAGATCCCTCCAAGATGGAGTTAGTTGTGCTGAGCTGTTTTTCCTCAGCATAAAGATACTTAAGAGATAGCCGTCTCCTCCATTCTTCCCCCCCCACCCCTTTTTTCATCAGCTAAGACTTTTCCAGGCTTTCTATTTATAGACCCTGTTACATTGTTGCTGCTGTATTAATTATAATGGAAAGGTTGATTAAAATACGTTTGAATGCATTAGCGCTGCCTGTTAGGAGCGCGTTGTGTGGGCAAAGTAGCTTACAAATGTAAAAAAAAAAAATCTCATTTCAAAGTTTGCTGGGAAGAAGAGGATTCTGGGGAGGTATTTAAAAAAGGCGGAAGGCGGAAGAAGTGGCGGTTGCATTGAACAGAATAAAATATTTCTCTCTCTTACTTTTGTTGGGGGAAGCATTTAGGGATTGCTCTGCTGCCAGGCTGTTGTTCTGTTGAAGACAACAGCCAGAGCAAGTGAGCCAGGCCTGGGGGGGAGGGGCAGTGGTGAAATCCAATTTTTTTTACTACTGGTTCTGTGGGCGTGGCTTGGTGGGCGTGGCAGGGGAAGGATACTGCAAAATCTCCATTTCCACCCCACTCCTGGGGGAAGGATATTGCAAAATCTCCATTTCTACCCTACTCTGGGACCAGCCAGAGGTGTATTTGCTGGTTCTCTGAACTATTCAAAATTTCCGCTACCAGTTCTCCAAACTACTCAAAATTTCCGCTACCGGTTCTCCGAGTTACTCAAAATTTCTGCTACCGGTTCTCTGAACTACACAAAATTTCCGCTCCAGTTCTCCGAACTACCCAAAATTTCTGCTACCGGTTCTCCAAACTACTCAAAATTCCCGCTACCGGTTCTCCGAGCTACTCAAAATTTCCGCTACTGGTTCTCCGAACTACACAAAATTTCTGCTACAGGTTCTCCAAACTACTCAAAATTTCTGCTACCGGTTCTCCGAGCTACTCAAAATTTCCGCTACCGGTTCTCCGAGCTACTCAAAATTTCCGCTACC
>WNWU01000078.1:668600-687456 GCA_012654045.1 Ptyas mucosa
AGAGAAGAGAAGAGAAGAGAAGAGAAGAGAAGAGAAGAGAAGAGAAGTGAAGAAGAGAGAAGAGAGAAGAGTGAATAGAAAAGAGAATAGAACAGAACAGAACAGAACAGAAATTTTTATTGACCAAGTGTGATTGGACACACAAGGAATTTGTCTTGGTGCATACGCTCTCAGTGTACATAAAAGACAAGATACGTTCCTCAAGAATCATAAGGGACAACACTTAATGATAGTCATAGGGAACAAATAAGCAATCAGGAAACAATATCAATATAAATCGTAAGGATACAAGCAACAAAATTACAGTCATAAGTGGAAGGAGATGGGTAGTGGGAACGATGAGAAGATTAGCAGTAGTGCAGACTTAATACATAGTTTGACAGTGTTGAGGGAATTATTTGTTTAGCAGAGTGATGGCGTTCGGGGAAAAACTGTCCTTGTGTCTAGTTGTTCTGGTGTGCAGTGCTCTATAGCCTCGTTTTGAGGGTAGGAGTTGAAACAGTTTGTGTCCAGGATGTGAGGGGTCTGTAAATATAAAGGATAATGGTAAAGGTTCCCCTCGCACATACATGCTAGTCATTCCCGACTCTAGGGGGCAGTGCACATCTCCGTTTCAAAGCCAAAGAGCCAGCGCGGCCCGAAGACGTCTCCATGGTCGTGTGGCCGGCGTGACTCAACGCCAAAGGCGCACGGAACGCTGTTCCCTTCCCACCAAAGGTGGTCCCTATTTTTTCTACTTGCATTTTTTTTTAACGTGCTTTTGAACCGCTAGGTTGGCAGAACCTGGGACAAGTCACGGGAACTCACCCCCCGTTACGCGGCACTCGGGATTCGAACCACCGAACTGCCAGACGTTTCGACGACGTCCCTACATTTTGGGAGAGGGGGAGAGACTGAATCGTGGGTCCCTCTTTGAAGAGCTCAGGCAGAACCGAAGTCTGTAGCCATTCTCTCCGCTGTGCTATTTGTTTACAAGGAACCCCCACCCCACCTCACCCCAAAGGTTCAAGCCAGGCCAAATGTGCAGATTTCTCTAAATTTGCGAGAGAACTCGGCTGTGTTAGCTGTCGGGAGAACTTTTGTGTTGTTAAGAGAGTAAGGGCCATAAATTTCGAACATTCCCCTCACTCCATCTTCAGCTGTCCGGGCACCTATCTCCCGGAGGCACGGCGGAGAACGTGGCGTGCCCGCTCCCCACCTGTCCCCTCCTCTCTTCCTTCCGCCAGGTGTCAAGAGAGGGAGTGAGCAGGGCCTCTCTCTCCCCGAGCTGATTCCATGCAGGGAGCCGAGCCCGGTTGGTGTCAGAGGTGACCGATAGAAGGCCAATGTTATGTAAATATTTCTGTTGCAACACGGCAAGAATGGCCAGGGACTTGCTGATCCATCCATCATCGACATGGCCTCTCTGGAGGCAGTGGGGGCTTCAGTGGGGCGGGGGAGAAGGAGGCAGACAGAGGCAGCATGTGCCCCACTCATAAACTGTTTGTTTTCCTTTTATCCCCATTGGTTTCAGGGAGACCCGCTGGGCTCCAGACTCTGAGCTCTTTTGTCCTCCCATGCGCCCCTCCTTCCTATTTGGCCCTTCGCTTCGCACACATTTCTGTCGTTCCCCCCGTCCCCCCCCCCCCTCCGCAGCCCTGCCAAAGTAGCTCCACTTTTTTTTTTTTTTTTTGCCTTTCGGTTTCTTTTCTCTGACTTCAAAGGCTGCCCTCTTATTGTCTGGGGATTGCCAGGCAGTGGCCCTGAAATGCGATCACAGCCGGGCATGATGTAGGTCACCCTCTGAGCACCCTGCCTTGAGCGCTCAAAGGAACTGGGCGGATGCTTCCTTTTGCGGGCTTCACCACCGTGGTTACAGCTCTTTCCTTCTGGTTCCCCTTCCTCTCTCTCTCTCTCATCTCTCTCTCTTTCTCTCTCTCTCTCTCTCTCTCGTCTTCACGCTCCCTCACAACTTCATCAGAGACTCTACTCCCCGCTCTCCCACTCCTCAAATCTATTTTACTCTTTCCTCCTGGATCTCGGCGGCCTTCGGCTGATCTGTTTCCAGACATGGACCTTTTAGCCACTGTGGAATGGGACAACGCGCCATGGTCAACTCGCCATGCCCAACTTGCTGCGGCCAACTCTGCAGCCAACTCACCATGGCCAACTCATCACGGCCAGCATTCTACGGCCAACTCGCCATGGCCAACTTTCTGTGGCCGACTCTTTGCAGCCAACTCACCATGGCCAACTCATCACGGCCAACGCTCTATGGCCAACTCTTTGCAACCAACTCAGAATGTGGCCAACTCGCCATGGCCAACTCTCTGTGGCCAACTCTCTGCAGCCAACTCGCCATGGCCAACTCTTTGCAGCCAACTCACCATGGCCAACTCATCACGGCCAACTCTCCATGGTCATCTCTTTGCGGCCAACTCAGCATGTGGCCAACTCTCTGCAGCCAGCTCGCCATGGCCAACTCATCTGTGGCCAACTCTCCATGGTCATCTCTTTGCAGCCAACTCTGCGGCCAACTCTCTGCAGCCAAATCGCCATGGCCAACTCTCTGCAGCCAACTCGCCATGGCCAACTCTCTGCGGCCGACTCTTTGCAGCCAACTCACCATGGCCAACTCATCACGGCCAACGCTCTATGGCCAACTCTTTGCAACCAACTCAGAATGTGGCCAACTCGCCATGGCCAACTCTCTGTGGCCAACTCTCTGCAGCCAACTCGCCATGGCCAACTCTTTGCAGCCAACTCACCATGGCCAACTCATCACGGCCAACTCTCCATGGTCATCTCTTTGCGGCCAACTCAGCATGTGGCCAACTCTCTGCAGCCAACTCGCCATGGCCAACTCATCTGTGGCCAACTCTCCATGGTCATCTCTTTGCGGCCAACTCTGCGGCCAACTCTCTGCAGCCAACTCACTGTGGGACAACTTGCCACGGGGCGATTTAACCATTCAATTTAATGATCTAAAATTTTTAAAAAATAATATTTGTTGTCATTCCCATTTCATTTCAATTTGGCCCTCTTTTTTGCATCCTTTCTTTAATGCTTCTATCCCACCATTTCTTTGATATTAGTGTAACTCTTTGTCCGTGGCTAATTGGCTGTGGTAAGCTGTCTTATTTAGACTTAGAAGGATCTACACCGGTTACGTTTCCCCCTCCCCCGCCCCAGCTCCTGGCCTCCAATGGCCAGGATTCTTGCCTTCGATGCCTCTGAGAGAGCTGTTGGGCTCCCAGCCTCCCTGGTCTTGAAATACTGGCATATGCCAATGGTGGAAGCCCTTGCCTGGCTCAACGTTTGGCTGGCAAGTCCCTTTCAGCTTCTTGGTGCTAGCCCTGGCATTGCAGACACCCAGGTGTGAAGAAGGATGGGCTTCAAAAATTTTAGCAAGGGGTTCTCTGCCTGGTTGCTGGGTAGGCGTGGCCCTGGTGGGCGTGGCCTAGTCAGCCTCCTGCACCACAGTGTCACCCCAGGTGTTTGCCCTCCCTGAGCTCCGGAGGTTTTCCCTGAGCCTCTGGGAGGATGAAAATGGCCTCCCCAGGCTCCGGAGGCTCTCTGGAGGCCAGAAATGGGCCCATTTCCAGTCTTCCTGAACTTCTGGTAAACCCATTTTTCGCCCTCCCCAAGCCTCTCCGTGCGCCCTCTGGGCAGGGCCAGCCAGGAGTGATATTTGGGGGTTCTCCGAGCTGCACAGAATCTTTGCCTTAACTGCAGCCTCATTAAGGACGATTTCGCTCCTTCCACTCCGGATCCTTCCCTGAATTGTTCAGCTTCTGTTTTATTCTTGGTTTTGCTTTGCTTTATCCCGGTGTTTCTCAACTTGGCCAAGAGCCTTGGATAGTACAGTGGTCTAAAGCCCTGTTATTAACATCAGCTGCCTGCAATTATTGCAGGTTCGAATCTCACCAAGGCTCAAGGTTGGCTCAGCCTTCCATCCTTTCTAAGGTAGGTAAAATGAGGAGCCAGATTGTGGGGGCAATAAGCTGACTTTGTATAAATATACGAAAGTATGAAGGCTATTGCTTAGCGCATTGTAAGCCGCCCTGAGTCTCTGGAGAAGGGCGGCATAGAAATCAAAATTTAAAAAAAAAAAGTGGAAGATGCGTGGACTTCAACTCCCAGAATTCCCCATGTTGGTGGCTGGGGAATTCTGGGAGTTGAAGTCCACGCATCTCCCTAGTTGTCCAGGATGAAAAAAAAAAAAAACACTGCTTGATGTCCAACGTTTTCCGGAGGACGGAAGCCTTCTCTTTTGTTCTGGCCTCCAAAACTTTTAGAGAGGATGGAGAGCAAATGACCTGAGAGTCCTGCAGCTGACCTTTCATCTTATTTATATCTCTTCAAATGTTGGGCAGCCCCCCCCCCCCCCCCCCCCCCCGGCCTTCTCCCCCCCTTCTTTTTTTAAAGTGTTGTCCAAAATAATACCATCTCTTCGACTACTTTCTTGCCCAATTAATGGCGAACTGGGGTTTGCCCCGGTCTAATATGTGGAGGAGAATTGGGGAGGGGGTTACGTTCTTATCTCCCCTCCCCATCTTCTTCCGAGGCCTCTTCAGCTTTTGTCTCTCTTTTTCATCTACTCCGAAGCCTCCCTTTACTTCCTTGTCACCCTAATTGATTGCATTAACCTTTCAACGTATTGGATTTCCCAGGCCTCGTGTGGAGAGAACAGTGCAATATGCTTATAATCTGGGCCAGAATGGACAGGGAGCAGTCAACAAGCCTTCCTCACCAACAGGAACCCTGACAAATTGGCTTTTAGAAAAGACGAGCAGAGGGAGGGAGGGAGGAAGGAATTTCTGAGCTAAGATGGGGGCAGGCAATGCATCAGCCATTAAAGAGAGAGGGAGGGGGGAGAGAAGGAGAGAGGGAGGGAGTGGAAGAGAGAGGGAGAGGGGGAGGAGGAGAGAGAGGAAGGGAGAGGAGAGAGGGAGAGAGAGAGAGGAAGGAAGAGGGAGAGAGAAGGAGAGAGGGAGGGAGAAGAGAGAGGAAGTGGGAGAGGGAGAGAGAGGGAGAGAAGGGAGAGGGAGGAAGGGGGGGGGAGGGAGGAAGAGAGAAGAGAGAAAGTGGGAGATGGAGGGAGGGGGAAAGAGAGGAAGGAAGAGGGAGAGAGGAAGGAAGAGGGAGAAAGAGAGAAGGGGGGGAGAGGGAGAGAGAGGAAAGAGAGGGAGGAAGAGGGGAGAGGGGGAGGAAAGAGAGGAAGGAAGAGGAGAGAGGAGGAGGGAGGGGAGAGAGAGAGGAAGGAAGAGGGAGAGAAGGAGAGAGAGGGAGGGAGGGAAGATGCAAACTACAGTAGATAGACTTGCAAATATAGGGCAGTCTGAATTTATTTACGAGGGCCAGGTCAGCAGAGTAGCATTTTCTGTAGGGATGTTGACATATTTATAAAACTTCAGCAAATGTTCAGAGTGGATGAATGACATCAGGGAGGGAGGGAGGGAAGGAAGGAGGGAAGGTGTGTATGTGTTTGTGTGCCTTCCCGTCTTCATTCCGTCCACCCCGAATTGAAAGTGGCAGCAGAAGAGTGGCTAGAGAGGGTTAGATTTGGACCGAAGAGAACGGGTGGGGATGGGGGTGCTCAGATCCTCCCTTGCCCAATGGCTCTTCCCAGATCGATCTTCAGCTGATCTCAACTTTTTTTAAAAAACAAAGAAAAGAAAAGAAAAGAAAAAGGCTTAAAGAGAATAAAACAGAGCCCTTCAGTCTGGGAAAAGTATAAAATAAAAACGCAAGGCCAACCACGCCATGCATGGATCAAATGAAAGGATTGGCCCAGGAAAAAAAATATATCAAGGACCGCCATTGGGTGGGTTTTGATTTTGCCCGTATGAAGAAAGCAAGAAAGGAAAAAAAAAAAACTTCTAAAGCAAACTCTGGGGCAGGAGACGGGTGCTGCTGATGGAACAAGGCAGCCAGCAGTCAAAAGAAGATGGCCGTATCTTTTTGCGTAGAAGAGCAGTCAGGCGACCGGGTGGCCTTAAGTTAATTGATTGCTTTGCAATCTGTGTTGTTCCGTCGCCGTGGCAACAACCCCCAAATTGTCAGCCGGTTTAGACGGAGCGAAGTAAAACATTGTCTCGTTTGCACTGATCTTGGCCATTGTTTTTCCTTCAAAAGGGCACAGGATTCATTGATCCGTCTTCCCCCCTCCCCCCAATAATATGATTTAAAAAAAAAAACAGATAATGGTAGAAGCCAGGGAAAAAAAATCCCACCTCTCCCCCGCCCCGCCCCCGGGTCAGTTTGCTTTTGGGGATGACATATAAAAGAACCTTTCCCTTTGGAAGTGTGTGTCTGCGTGTGTTTGCGTGTTGCGTAAGAAGGAAAGCGCTCTGTTTAGGAAAGGGAAAGGAAAACGAAGACTTGGTGTCTACGTTTTTCGCTTGTTTCGTTCAAGGGTGGAGAAATAGAGCGATAACTACAATAATACAAAGACGGCGTTATTCTAATGAATAATATTTATTTTCTTCATTGGCTGAGCTTCTACAGCAGTGATGGCGAACCTTTTTGGCACCAAGTGCTGAAAACGGAGCGCTTTAGGGCCGCAACCAGGGGCAGTGGTGGGATTCAGCCGGTTCGCCCCACTTCGGGAGAACCGGTAGTTAACTTTCTGAGCAGTTTGGCGAACTGGTTGTTGGAAGAAATCATTAGGGCAGAGAACCGGTTGTTAAATTATTAGAATCCCACCACTGCCCAGGGGACATGCGCGTGCCAGATAAAATACTTCCTGTTATCCACACGCGCGTGCGCGCCGGCCACCAAGTCTTCCGGTTACTGCCGCGCATGTGCACGCAGGGATCAGCTGGCCGGCACGCATGCTCGCGCCGTAAAACGGAAGCTCTTCCGGTTTCCGGCACTGCTACACGCACAGCTGATCATCGCGTGCGCATGCCTGCCAGAAATCCAGAAGAGGAACGGGCGACGCCGTGCGTGCCAGGCGACATGGCTCCGCGTGCCACTTTGCCATAGGTTCGCCATCGCGGTTCCATAGAGAAGCAGACGAGAAGCTCAAGTTGAAGAGCGCATTTCTCTGCTCTTTTTTTCCACGCAGGCTATTGCATCTCCCTCTCTCCCTTGGGGGAGGTGCCTGAGCTGTTCAACAGGTGCAGCTTCTCCCAAGTCCAGAGACAGAGCAGGCAGGCATCTCTGAATCGCCTCGGGGCGCGTGTGTGCATGGACTCGATCGGTTTATCTGCCCTGTTTTTCAAGCAAAAACGCCCATGAATACCGACTGACAGGTTGAAATAAAACATTATAGACAAAGATCAAATGTACAAGGGGGAAAAGGAAAAGAAAAAAGAAAATCAATCCACAATACCTGCGTTGTATTAATTTCCCTTTAAATCATAGCAGGTTTTTTTTTATTATTATAAAAAAACAAAAAACAGGGCAGCTCAAATATCTCAGCGAAGTCTGTCTTTGTAATCTACTGGTTTCAACAGTTCGTGGAAAGCTTCTGTCCGTGGCACGAGACTGGTTGTTATTGCTGCCGTTCCATAAGTGTGCTGTTGCGGCCGCTCCTCCTGATAATAATAATAATAATAATTAGTATTTATATGTAGGGCTTTCAGTCATCCGAAGTCCATTACCAGATGGCTGGGTTGTCATTCTTACAACAACCCTGCCGAGTGACTCACGGTAATTAACTCCACATTGCCGGATGAGTTGATGGAGAGAGAGAGAGAGAGAGAGAGAGAGAGAGAGTGACTTGCTTAAAGGTTCAAAACCTGGGACTTCCTCATTGGTTACGGAGTCCTTGCAGCCGCTCTCCCAGTCAGAAGCCACTGAGTGAAGCTTTCTCTTTGAAAAGGAGCCGTTGATTATTTACTTTGCTCGTAGTAGTAACTTAACTCAACGAGCCTACCTGTTGGCAGATGTAGGCCTACCTATTAAAACACCATTAAGAAGCCCGGCGGGTGAGAGGCGGCTCCACCAAGGTGAGAGCTGAGTTGTTTGGGGAAAAGAACAGGTCCCGCGTGCAGAGGCTCCTTTATAATCACCCCACGACAAGCCAATCAGGAGGAAGCAGAGAGAGCGCGTTAACTCTCTCTCTCTCTCTCTCTCTCTCTTAGCATGTGGGAATGGCAGCCAGGCAGCAGTCCCAGGTTGAGGCAGGAGATTCAGGTCCGTTTTCTTTGCTTTCGCTTTCTTGACTTCTTTTTTCCAGTTGGGGACTTCAGCTCCCAGAATTTAAGGATGATTTCCCCCCCCCTTTTTTTTCAGTATTCTTACACTACAACGGAATAGAAGTGACTTCCATGAGGTGGAGACTTAGTTTTGGTATGAGGGAGTCTCAGTATTAATTTGCTGGATCAAAGTCTCTCTCTCTCTGTCTCTGTCTCTGTCTCTGTCTCTGTGTGTGTATGTGTGTGTGTCTCTCTGTATCTCTCTTCCCTCCCTCTCTCTCTGTATCTCTGTATCTCTCTCTGTGTCTTTGTCTCTCTCTCGCTCTCTGTGTGTGTGTGTCTCTCTCTCTGTCTCTCTCTCTCTTTGTCTCTCTCTTTCTCTGTGTCTCTCCCTCTCTGTATCTGTCTGTTTTTCTCTCTCTGTGTGTGTGTCTCTCTCTCTGTCTCTCTCTCTCTGTCTCTTTCTGTGTCTGTTTGTCTCTTTCTCTCTCTCTGTGTGTGTATCTTTCTCTCTCTCTTTCTCTTTCTTTCTCTATCTATGTCTCTCTGTATTTCTCTGTGTGTCTCTGTGTCTCTCTCTCTGTCTCTGTTGCTCTCTCTGTCTCTCTCTCTCTGTGTGTCTCTCTCTGTCTCTGTATCTCTTTCTCTGTCTCTCTGTCTCTCTGTCTCTCTGTATTTCTCTCTGTGTGTGTCTCTCTGTCTCTCTCTGTATTTCTCTCTATGTCTTTCTCTCTATGTCTGTGTGTGTGTCTCACTGTCTCTCTCTGTGTGTCTCTTTCTCTCTCTGTATCTCTCTTTTACTCTCTCTGTATCTCTTTCTCTGTGTCTCTCTCTCTCTCTGTGTCTCTCTCTGTGTGTCTCTCTCTGTCTCTGTCTCTCTCTCTCTCTCTGTGTCTCTCTCTCCCTCCCTCCTGTTGGTACTAGCACTGATGATGTTACCTGGTTTGGGTAATGAAACGTCTACAAGAAAACAAGCAAGCTCAAGAGAGAACCAAGGACCCCGGATGTCAACCCTAAGCTACAAATATCTTCCTTCTTTCCTTCCTTCCTTCCTTCCTTCCTTCCTTCCTTCCTTCCTTCCTTCCTCCTTCTCTCTCTCACTCTCACTCCCCCCCCCACGTGTGAAAAAGAACCAAGTGTTTGACTGGCAGAGCCGGCTGTTAGGAGCGAGATGGTTATTGGTGTCAGAAACAGCTAAATAACCCTCTAACTGGTATGAAGGTGAATTCATGGTCTGGTGAGCAGTGAAAATATGAGACAGGCAGCACGGAGCAGGAAATAGCATCGCAGAAAGCTCTAGAGAATGCGTGAATACCCAAAAGCAGGACATCAGGCCAGGGGTTGGTGTAGGGGTGTTGCGTAGTTTGATTCCTTCACGTAAAGTTTAGGATTCTGGCCAGCCTGGGATTCTAGGCTGTTGTTTTTTTGTGGAGGTGGGGAGTGAAACAGTAAGACCCCAGTTACCCGGATTCTGGAGTATTAACTATTATGTGCTCCAGGGGTGAAATCTACTTACCTTCCCTCCTGGTTTGGAAGTGTGCGCGCTGGTGTCACATGCAATTATGGACCCTCTGTGCATGCGCAAATCCTTCTGCGCATGTGCAGAGGGTAAAGAACAGGTTACTTCCTAGTTAAAATCAGGAAGTAACGACATCCAGGCAGGTGGGCGGAGCCTCGCACTACCCCCACTACCGATTTTCCGAACCACCCGCCACTACCGGTTCTCCGAACCACCCGCCGCTACCGGTTTTCCGAACCATCCGCTGCTACCAGTTCTCCGAACCACCCGCCGCTACCAGTTCGCCCGAACCGGTAGCATTTCACCCCCTAATGTGGTCCTTTTCCTTCCTGCTCTTTCCTTTCCCTACGTTATCCTTTTTCTCAAAGCCGTTTTCAGGAATATAAAATCCTGGAAATAAACAAAGCCGGAGCGTTTGCAGATACAAACTCCTACACAGATAAAATCTTCTTGCAAGCCATAAACGAAGACAAAAGAAAAAAAAAAAGCATGCGCGCCTAGAGAGGGTTGGCAACACCCTGGCGTACGAAGTGGATAAGCCCCATTAGGGCTTATCTTTGCTGCGAACAAGTTGATTGTGCAGCTGCTTGGAGCAAACTACAATTCTTGGGCAGCGGCTCATTCAAATGCTGTCATGTCTGAAGGAGAATCACGTGAGGCTGGCTTGGGCCTGTAGAACCGTGACGGCGAACCTATGACACGCGTGCCAGAGGTGGCACGCAGCGCCCTCTCTGATGACACGCGAGCCGTTGCCCCAGTTCAGCTCTGCTGTGTGTGCACACTCCCCCTACCAGCCAGCTGGTTTTGGGTCTCTGCCGTGCATGCGGGGGCAGGCGTGTGGGGGCCATGCGCGCATGCACAGGGGTGGAGCACATGCATTGGGCCACACGCACATTGCATTTGGGGGGGGTTCGGGTGCGCCTGCATGCGCATTCTCGCACACAAGCACTTTGGGCACATGGTCCGGAAAAGGTTAGCCATCGCTACTGCAGAATAACACTCCCCTTGAAGTCCGTATTGGCCCCAAACGTGTCATAAAACAAAACCCCAATGGTGGGCGTGGCATGGCTTAGTGGGCGTGGCTTGGTGGGCGTGGCAGGGGAAGGATACTGCAAAATCCCCATTTCCTCCCGATCAGCTGGGATTTGAGAGGCAGAGAATAGATGGGGGCGGGGCGGCCAGTCAGAATTTTTACTACCGGTTCTCCGAACTACTCAAAATTTCCGCTACGGGTTCTGCAGAACTGGTCCGAACCTGCTGAAACCCACCTCTGGTGTTGCCTGATAGCAAGGAAGGAGTTTGGTCTTTCTTGTCTGGTCCAGGATTTCGTGTTTTGTTCTTCCTTGGTGTGCTATTGCTTACTAACATTTATTTATTGCTATTGTTACATTGTGGGTGGGGTTGTTGTGTTTTGTTTTGTTTTGTTTTTTTGTCTCCCTTTTTTATTTTTAATATATTAGCCAGGTGGAACCACTTCATGAGTAGGGTGGCGGCATACGGTTTTATCAAACAGATAAAATGAGCCGGGTGTGCTGAATTTCCTGGCTCTTTTCAAGGTGAGCCACTTCCCATAACGAGAAGTGACAAGTCGCATTCATGACAAACCATTTTATACCAAATTTATATTTCGCTGACAAAGAAATAAAGGGAGACTAGTATAGATCTGTTTCAAGCTATTTAGCTCTCATCAGCTAGCCAGACCCTTACTCGGATTCGAACTTGGGCTTCCTGCATGTTGGGCAGTTGAATTAACCTCTGAGCCACAAGTTCTCCTCCCTTCATCATCTTGAGCCAGGGGAAATATTATATGTTTTTCTATCGAGACACCGGGTCTGCCTCAGCATGTGGGAGGGAGCATACTGCATCCCTTTCGTCTTTCAGCGAAATAGCTTGAAATAGATCTATACTAGTCTCCCTTTATTTCTTTATCAGCAAAATATAATTTATATCTATCTATCTATCTATCTATCTATCTATCTATCTATCTATCTATCTATCTGTGATTTCTGAGGTTTTCGCAGGTGTTTGTATGTAGGTCTTTGGTTATTCGGGTTTTTCCCCACGTAAAATTGGAAGTGTCTTGGCGACATTTTGATGAAGTCTCATTCGTCATCTTCAGGCTGGTGTTTTCGGCTTCGTGCTTCTAGGAGCCATGTGCGATCGCAGCTGTTTCTTCCTTTTAAAAATCTGAAGATGACGAATGACACTTCGTCGAAACGTCGCCAAGACACTTCCAATTTTACACGGGAGAAAACCCGAATAACCAAAGACAGACAGACAGACAGAAAGATATATATATAAATTCATTGTGAGGAACATGGGAGATGGGGAGAGGTTAGATCTGATCCAGATGTTGGATTTCCAAAATAGAAACCTTCCAGTTCTGAGCCTGGATAAATGATTTCCAATAAGTCTTATCTAACAGGATGGGAATTGTCTTCTAAGGAGGCTTAGAGATACTTTAATTCTTCTTTATTTGCCACCATTTTACTGAAAACAGGGTTTCCTTCAGGCTGCCATGTGGGGTTAAGAGGCCTGCAGGATTGCTCGAACTGTCTCATCAGTTCTGTATACAACGAAGTAGTTGCCCACAGCAGGGCAAGAAAGACTGATGCATCTTTGGCACGGGTGTCAAACTCAAGGCCCGCGGAGTTGGATGCTTAGATCCGGCCCGCGGGGCTGCCCTGGAAACAGCAAAGGACCAACCCATGGTGCCTCAGGCAGCGAAAACGGAGCTTGGGCCACCACAGGCGCCCCCAACACGAGGGACGTCGAGCTGGCCACCCCCACCCTGGCCATGCTCATCACAACCGTGATGCACCCCTCAATGAAATCGAGTTTGATACCCCTGCTCTATGGGGACTCCTATTTCCCTAGCAGTCAGCAATCTGCAGCTCTGGAGCCGCATGTGGCTCTTTCACCCCTCTGCTGCGGCTCCCTGTCCCTCAAAATATGCGTCACAACCGCCAATGTGCGACACCCGCCAGCGCTCAATTTATTGAGCTTTTCAACCCCCCCCAGTAGGCCAAGCAACCATGGATAAATCCAAGAGAAGAAAAGTTTCAGAAGAAAACAAAGTTTAATTTGACTACGTATGCTAGCTTTGTGGCCGCTCACGAAATAGTCAGGCACAGGAAGGCTTTTGTGACTCCCGGGTGTTTTCTTTTCTGTGGGACACGGGTCCAAACGGCTCTTTGAGCGTTTAAGGTTGCAGACCCCTGCCCGCAACTAGCTATATTCCCTCTACATATGAGAATGTTACTCAAAATACCTGGAGGATGCATTCCTCAAGCTCCATCCACCTGGGTTTTGCAGGAGGACTCTTATTTCTGACCGTAATCTTAAAACAGCCATATCCAACCTGGCATCTCCCACATGAGTCAAGCAGCAGCTCCCAGGGGTCATTGAGGCCAAGAAGTTGTGGAAGTCCGTCCCAGTGTTTGTATAACATTTTAGGACAAGGTAACTGGGGACCAGCCAGAGGCAGCGGCTGTCTCCTCTTCATCATTTGGAAGTTGTTTTTAAAATTTATCTATCCTTATTATTCCCCCTCCTTCTCTTTGATATTCAGAAGGAGGAGAAGGAGGAGGGAAGTAGGAACGGGAAAAGAAAAAAAGGAAAAAAAGAAAGAAAGAAAGAAAGGGATTTAGTAACAACTCTGCGCATTGCAAAACTTTTTATCCTTTGAATAATGTGTCACAGAAACTGATGGGCGATAAAGGGGGAGACGGAGCCCAGCCAAGAATCCGGCTCAGCCAGTTTCCCTTATTTATTAAAGAAGGAGAGAAAGAAAAAAAAAGCTTAGATAATTAACTTTTTTGTTTTGTTTCGCGGGCAACTCCCCAGACTGGCAACTTCAGGGCGCCTGGCAAATGAAGCTTTCTATCAGCTCTGCCAGAATGGCATAAAACAAACCAGATCTGTGCCCAGGGATTGCCTCGAAACCAACGCTAGTCGAGATTTCTCAGTTTCAGGAGTCGGGGGAATGTCATCCAGGTTTTTGGGAACCCTCTCCTTCCGCGAGAAAAACTCTCGTTTTCTACCCGTCGTCACCAGCCCCGGTACAATCAGACTACCAAACATTAAACAGCTAAGAACAGGTCGTCCTCAACTTACGACCACAAGTTGAGTCTCAAATTCATGTTGCTAAGTGGGAAATTTATTGTGAGTTTTGTGGTTTTCCTTGCCGCCTTTGTTACCGTGTTTCCCCAAAAATAAGACCCTGTCTTATATATTTTTTTGAACCCCGAAATAAGCGCTTGGCCTTATTTTCGGGGAGGTCTTATTATTTTGGGGCACGTGGAGCAAGACGGGGGCTCCTCTTGCTCTCTTACCTGATTTCCAGCTCTGTCTCCCTAACCCTAACCTGAGGAAATGGCCGGGACTGGCTGAGCGTGCATTTAAATATTTTCAAGGGAGGATTTATTTTCGGGGAGGGCTTATTTTCGGGGCACGGTAGTTAGTTAGTTTCCTTTATTGTCATTTCCACCTCGTACAACGAAATTAAATGTCATCTTCAGTGCACATTATAACTATAAAAATTAAACACAAACACACGTCCTTCCCATTCTATACAAATGAATTGAAAAACCTCTGATATTGCATTAACATTGCACTTATACGGTAGAATTCAGTATAGTTACTGCTCTGGGATAGAAGCTGTTTTTCAGCCTGTTTGTCCTTGTTTTTATTATCCTGTACCGTCTGCCAGATGGTAATAGTTCCAAAAAAAAAAAAAAAGGGTGCCCAGGGTGAGATGGATCTTTAAGAATGTTTTGAACTAAGCGAATCATTGCAGTTTCTTAAATCAGTAGCACAGTTGTTAAGTGAATCTGGTTTCCCCCCATGGACTTAGCTTGTCACAAGGTCGCGAAAGGGGAATCACGGGACTCTTGAGGAAGTAGATTTTCCCAAAGGCCAAATCACACAGCCGTGGGCCTCTCTTCTCATGAGGTGCCGTGGAATGGTTCAAGAGTCACATGAGGCTGTGATACTGTTGGCACCAAGCAGGTCTGGCTCTAGAAGATCCATATAAAGGTAGTTTAGGACAGTGTTGGCGAACCTTTTCGGCATCAAATGCCGAAACGGGAGCATGCATGCACGTGGGGGGAGCAACAGATACCAAAAGACTGTTCCCCGGCATGCATGCACGCGCTTGGAACCTAATCTTCCAGTTTCTGGTGTGCGCATGTGTGCCGGTCATCTGGTCTTCCAGTTTCTGGTGTTCGTGTACACACGAAGACCAGCATGCATGTGAGCGCTGGAAACTCAGCTTCCCAGTGCACGCATGCCTGCCAGGGAGCTACTCTGATGGTTTCCGGTGCTCCAGCGTGTGTGAAGACCGGCTGACTAGCACACAGGTGCACGCCGGAACCCAGAAGAGCAATGGACAACGGCTGGCGTGCCCGGAAAGATGGCTCTGCGTGCCACTTCCGGCACGTGTGCCGTAGGTTCCCCATCACAGACTTAGGACATTAGGTAGAGGGGAAATTATCTTTCCATTTGTCTGCTGGGACTGCCAAGTATTGCCCCTTCCTAGAAATGGTTTGGTCCGCTTCGAATATAAAGCAGGTGCTGTTGTACACCTGAATTACGTACAGCTGGTCCCCTTCATAAGCTTCTTTTCGGTGCTTTGTGATTGTTGCCGTTGTAGCAGGTCACGGTCATCCAGAAAGAGGAAAACAAGCTAATATTTGAAGAAGGAAATGAGCAGCATCGCAAAGCAAGGAACGACTCTTTAGAGAGCTTTTTCCTGTTTCCCCCTCGAGGCCAAACCTGGAAATGAAACTTTTCTTGGGGGAGAAGTGCAAAGCGCAGGAGAAACAGGCCAGGAGACAACGGATGAAAAACAGCAGGTGCAGAACTGAGCCGCGGTTTTGTCCTTATCAGGCAGCGGGAAGGACGGGGAAATATTTGCTGGGTACCATTGGCTTATTCCCACGCAGCTTCCCCCACTGATCTTTCTCAGGTACCTTACGACACCTGGATCAGACCTTACGCACCATCCAGTTCAGTGGTGGGTTTTCGCTACTGGTTCGGTGGGCATGGCTAAGTGGGGGGCATGTGACTGAGTGGGCGTGGCCAAGTTGACATTGTTCGAAGCAGCTGCAAAGAAGCGGCTTTCAAAGCGGCCAGCGAAAAGTACCAGAGGTCGCGGAAAATGCTGCTGCCGTCGCCGCCATGTTCTTCGCGCATGAGCATCCCATTGGACTTGCAAGGCAATGGGATGTGCATGCACGAAGAACATGGCGGCGCTGAACATGGCAGGTGAGGCAAGCGAGCGGTGACCGGGGAACTGGTTCGAGGGTATGGCCAGTTGGCCATCGCTACCGGTTCGGCGATTTTGGCCAACTTTCCGCCAACGGTTTGTGCGAACCGGCTGAATACCACCTCTGATCCAGTTCCTGGCCTGGAAGGGGTTTAGAAAATGTTTCTGTTTTAGTGACGCCGACTTGTAGTATTATGGTTTTATTGTTGTAGGTCACCTTGGGAGGCATCTATCTGCTCTTAAAGGCAAGCGTGGAAACACTTTAAGCTAACAAACAGAGAGAATAGGACAAAGTCTTGTTCCGTGTTGCTAGGTGAGAAAACGAGATCGACTGCTTTTTAGGTTCCAGGAAGAGAGATTCCTGCTGAACCACGGTAGAAATTCCGTATACCCACCCAGACAACTTGGCAGTTCTGCAGACGAGGTCTTTAAGCAGATTGCGAAGAGCTGGGGGATGCCTTTTATTACGGATTACCAGCCTGGACCAAGAGGTTGGCCATCGTCTTGCAAGGTCATCCCTCTCCTTCTGGGCTCCCACAGATGAGCGGGAGCAAAATACGAGTCGCTGTCCTTGCTTTTTGATTGTAAGATCCACTTCACTCAGTTCCTGGCGAAGTTCAGTCCTAGACAGAGGAAGAGGAGGAATTTCTGATCTAGCGAATGACGGACTGCGCTGATGGTTTGCGTCTTTCAAACTCAGGGCCTGGCTCTCTGAAGCCATTGGTCTCCCAAGACATAAGTTGTTGTCCGTCACACACACAAAAAAAAATCACATCCACTCCGGGGACGGGTTCCGCTTACCTTTACTACTGGTTTGCATCGCGCTCGCGCACTCTTCTACGCGTGCTCAGAAGCTTCTGCGCATGCGCAGATCACCTATGATGACATCCGGGTCAGTGGGCGGAGTCTCCCGCCTGTTTTACTACCGGTTCTTGCGAACCGGTCCGAACAGGGGGCAATCCACTCTGTATTCCTCACTCCGAGTAACATATGAGACCGGGAATCCAAATCTAATGCAATGTCATTTAGCCTGGCTAGGTGGGCCCAGCGGCTAAGACGCTGAGCTTGTCGATCAGAAAGGTCGGCAGTTCGGCGGTTCGAATCCCTAGTATAGATCTCCTGCGTGAGCAGGGGGTTGGATTAGATGCCCTCCAAGGTCCCTTCCAGCTCTGTTACTGTTATTATTAGTTTCTTGAGTAAAGTGTAGATTTGAGATGGGTAGACTATTTTCAGAAAGCTCCTATTTTTTGCAGAATAAAATCCACTACCTTCTTCACGACCCGCTTTCCTCTAGCGCTTTGGTGGAAAACAACATTTTCTCTCACACAGGCTACTCGCATAGAAAAGGATTAGATGGGTATTTTTTAAGCTTTTTTTTTTTAATCTTCTACTCCCTCTCTCTCTCTCTCTCTCTCTTCTTTTTTGTGGAAACTCAAGGATGTGTCATTTTTTTTTTTGGTTTCAATTTAGCATTGGAGAATTTTATAATTTAGTAATTAAAATCTCTGATAGGCTTTAGAAATTGCAGCTAATTGAATTTAATGGGAAGATGATTTTCAATTTTATTTGATTATCCGGACCCCTGGCATTGGTATTTATGGGAAAAAAATGGCAAATGTGCAGTGTGGGCTAAGATGGCATAATTGAATTAGGGCTAATCGGATTTCTTCGTCATGAATTTCACTGTAATTTTCCTATAATTTTCCATTAGATATCTAGTTTACAAATATTCACAAAGAAATGAAGCTCTTTCGGAATGGAGATTGCTAGCTAACAGGATTACCGGGACGTTTGCACGGCGATGCCAGGCCAGGCTCCTTCAATAATGTAATCGTTGCGTCTGCCTCACACTTCTCGCCCCCTCCCAGTCCCTTACCACCCCGCCTGCCTCCCCGATCATTCGTCAAAGCTGTGGCACTCCCCTACCCTTCCGCCGTTCTCCATTTATTTCATTGGGTGAAGTCAGCCTTGTTCATGTCGGAGCCCACCCTTGAATGGCATTGGGTTCCCGTGGTGAGATCCACACGCCCCGTCTCCTGCTCTTGGTGTTTCTCCTCATCAGTCTTGCTAAGGCTGCCTGGATCTATTCACACAACACGTTTGGTCGGGTCGATTAAAGACGTGGCGGCGTTTACACCGTACGCTACGTTGGGCTTCACGTTCATCTTCATTTCTTTGCTTCTCTTTTGGGGGTGCTAAGCCAACGCCTTTAGTTTTTAGTTTTTTAATTAATTATTTATATCCTGCTGCCACCACCACCACGTCCTCATTATTATTTAATGATATTAAATATCATTGACTGGCGCTGATGATTGATATGGGTTGCTGCCAGCATCCTAGGTATCAACTAACTATTATCATCATCATCTTCTTCTTCTTCTTCCTCTTCCTCTTCCTCTTCTTCTTCTTCTTCTTCTTCTTCTTCCTCTTCTTCTTCCTCTTCTTCTTCCTCTTCCTCTTCCTCTTCCTCTTCCTCTTCCTCTTCCTCCTCTTCCTCTTCCTCTTCTCCTCCTCCTCCTCCTCCTCCTCCTCCTCCTCATTATTATTATTATTATTATTATTATTATTATTATTTAATCTTTAGTGAGATTCACAGCCTTTGAGGCTGGTTAATAGCTCAGCAGCTCGAGTCCTAACCAAGGATCTAGGAACTGTTAAGGTATCGTTGGAGGACGTAAGCTGTTCCGAGTAAGGTGGTTTTTTGTAAAGTCAAAATGTTCAAGTCCGGTAAATTTAGAATTTTTATTATTATTATTATTATTATTATTATTATTATTATTATTATTATTCTTTTATTCATTAAACATGAAACTCAGTCAATGCAACATTTAAAAATGTGTCACAAATACGATTGAGTGGCGCTGATGGTTGATATGGGTTACTGCCAGCATCACCATCTCCTTCTCCTCCTTCTCCTTCTCCTTCTCCTTCTCCTTCTCCTTC
>WNWU01000078.1:717370-727456 GCA_012654045.1 Ptyas mucosa
TTCTTTCTTTCTTTCTTTCTTTCTTTCTTTCTTTCTTTCTTTCTTTCTTTCTTTCTTTCTTTCTTTCTCCCTCTCTCTCCCTGTCCCTCCCTTCTTCCCTCTCTCTTTCTTTCTTGCTCTCCCTTTCTCTCCCTCTCTCCCTCTCCCCCTCTCTCTCCCCCTTCCTTCCTCCCTCTCTCTTTCTTTCTTTCTTGCTCTCCCTCTCTCTCCTTCCCTTTCCCCCCCTCCCTCCTTCTGTCTCTTTCTTTTTTGCTCTCCCTCTCCCTCATTTTCTTGCTTGCTTGCTCTCCCTCTCTCTCTCCCTCTCTCCCCTACTCCCTCCCTCCCTCCCTCCCCCTCTTTCTTTCTTTCTTGCTCTCCCTTTCTCTCCCTCCCTCACTCTCTTTCTTGCCCTCCCTCCCTCTCTTTCTTTCTTGCTCTCCCTCTCTCCCTCTCCCTCCCTCTTTCTTTCTTGCTCTCCCCCTCTCTCCCTCCCCCTCTCTCTTTCTTTCTTTCTTGCTCTCCCTCTCTCTCCCTCTCCCTCCGTCTCTCCCTCCCCCTCTCTCTTTCTTTCTTGCTTGCTCTCCCTCTCTCTCTTTCTTTCTTGCTCTCCCTCTCCCCCCACTCTCTCTCTCTCCTCAAACACAAGGGGTGGACCCGAAAAGTATCGGAAGCATAACGCAGAGATGCTTCTTCCCCTCCCAGTCCCTGTATTATTCCTTAGTACGTCCTTCATTCGTCAAAGGTTGGGCAGATCCAGAGGAGGAACTCTGCCGTTATCTCCATTTTACAGACGGGGGGGGGGGGGGCCTTACCGTTTGAAAGAGGGGGGGGGTTTTCGTCTTGCACAACATTAGGAAATGTGTAATTAATGCGGCGGTTGCTCCTGTCGATGGCTCGAGATCAAGCGGTAGCTAACATTTTGGTAGGATGCCGCCAGCCGGCAGCACGTCGGAGGCTGCCGGCTGCCAGGGACCTCCACCTGCCATCCCATGGGTTTCCACTCTCAGCGGTGTGCGATCAGTGTATACCGGTGTGTTAATCATGCTCAATTTTTTTTTTTTTTTACCCCAGTCCCAGCTTTCTCAAACCTGGGAAGTGCCGCGTGGCCTCCCTTCTGTTTGGTTGTCTTCTCCTTCCTTTTGAGCATCTCGCATACGTTCAGAAGCAAAAACCGGGAGTGCTTGGGACTTCTTCGAAAAAGGGCAGTTGTTTGCTTTTCTCTTCATTTATCTCGTCTTCTGTTTTTTTTTGTTGTTGTTGTTGTTTTCGTTTTGCAAGAACATTTTGTGCTGGGAGATGCACCAGCCAGCCAAATCCTGGGCAAAGACAGATAGTGCTTCAAACTGGTCGGGGCCTCCTTACTTTCTAGATCAGGGGTCAGCAACCTGTGGCTCTGGAGCCGCATGTGGCTCTTTTGCCCCCCCTCTGCTGCGGCTCCCTGTCTCTCAAAATATGCGTCACAACCGCCAATGTGCGACACCCACCGGCACGCCATTTATTGAGCTTTTCAACCCCCGGTTTGGCCAACCATGGATAAATCCAAGAAAAGAAAAGTTTCAGAAGAAAACAGGACGTTTAATTCGACGACATAGGCTAGTTTTGGGGCCGCTCAGGAAATATTCAGGCACGGGAAGAGTTTTGTGGCTCCCGGTGTTTTCTTTTCTGTGGGAAACGGGTCCAAATGGCTCTTTGAGTGTTTAAGGTGCTCTAGATGCAAAGTGGGGCGGGGGGGGGCAGGAAACAAAGGTACCGGGGGGGAGGAGCATTATTTTGCCTTGGCCACCCACCTGCCTTTCAGATATTTTGGACTCCCCCCCTCTTCACTTCCACCCATTTCTTTCCTGACTTCCTTTCCCTTCCCTTTTGGCTCTTGCAGCCTCTATATCCAGCGATTGTGAAAAGCCTATTGGATGCTGACCTCCCTCGATTTCAGTGGTGGGACCAAAATTGTAAAGGCTGTGATGAAGCAAATGGAAGCGGCTTGTCTCGGGCTGCTGATTTTGCGTCTTCTGTGTGTGTCTGATTTCTGGGGCAGCATTTCCTAATCTGAGAAAAGGTGTTGCACTCACCCGGTTCTTAAAACAGTCCTTTAGCCTTGTCTTATCCCTTAGCTCCGTAGAGTAGAGTAGAGTAGAGTAGAGTAGAGTAGAGTAGAGTAGAGTAGAGTAGAATAGAATAGAATAGAATAGAATAGAATAGGACTGTAGAGTAGAGTAGAATAGAATCTATTCAACTAGACTAGATAGAGAGTCCTATTCTATTCCATTCTACTCTACTCTACTCTATTCTACTCTACTCTACTCTACTCTACTCTATAGTTCTATTCAATAGACTGTAGGATAGGATAGGGATGGATAGGATAGGATAGAACTACAGAGTAGAATAGAGTAAGAATAGAATAGAATAGAATAGAATAGAATAGAATAGAATAGAATAGAATAGAATCTATTCGACTAGAATACATACAGAGTCCTACTCTACTCTACTCTACTCTACTCTACTCTACAGTTCTATTCTATCCTATCCTACAGTCTATTCAATAGACTGTAGGATAGGATAGGAAGGGATAGGAAGGGATAGAACTATAGAGTAGAGTAGAGTAGAGTAGAGTAGAGTAGAGTAGAATAGAATCTATTCGACTAGACTACATACAGAGTCCTACTCTACTCTACTCTACTCTACTCTACAGTTCTATCCTATCCTATCCTATCCTACAGTCTATTCAATAGACTGTAGGATAGGATAGGAAGGGATAGGAAAGGATAGAACTATAGAGTAGAACAGAACAGAACAGAACAGAACAGAACAGAACAGAACAGAACAGAACAGGAGGCTAGGCTAGGCTAGGATAACAGAGTTGGAAGGGACCTCGGAGGTCATCTAGTCCAACCCCCTGCTCGAGCAGGAAACCCCGTACCCTTTGATAGTTCTGCAGGCAGCCAGTGCTACTGTTAATGGCTCCCTGACTGCCAAGGGAGCAAGGACAGAAACAGATTTAAGCGCCCCCCCCCCCTCAAATCAACAGGCTCCACATTCCTTGTATGTCGAAGATGTATACTTCCCCAACTCTGCAGCATCCTGGAGTCCACCTTGCCCAAACTGGAAAGCTACCATTTTAGAGCCCTTCAAAATGGCTGCCTCTGGGCACCCAGTTGCCCTGCCCAGGCACATCCATCCAACTTTCCAGAGCCTGAAACGTGTCCGGCCAGTATCCCTCAATTTCCCTCCTCCTCCTCCTCCTCCCCCATCCAGTCAGTCCTGTTCCCTCCCTTCCCTTCCCTTCCCCTCCCCACCCAGCGCCGAGTGGCATTCTCCTAGGGAAATGCAGTTTGTTTTTGCCAGGGTGACCTGTTTAATCATCTCATTTTCTGGTGGCCGTTTATTCCTTGTTACCACGGTGACGGCCCCATTAAAAGGAGAAGCAATAAGGCAGCGAGTCAAACAGGTAATAAAAACATTAAAGCCATGTGCGTATCGGCCAGGAGGGGAAGGCAGCGCAGTGAGACGCAACGGGCCCACGCCAGGGAGACAGCGGGGGGGGGGGGGGGGGGTCAGCGCCAGGAGGCAAGGGGACTGGAAGGGAAGACGAACAAGGGAGAACTTTGCTAAACTCCAGAAAAAAAAGTTTGGTTTTCGTTTTGTTTTTAAAGGAGAAGCATCCCCAACAGTGCTTGTCCGTAAAGCCCCTTTCCCAGGGGTGAGCTGCTGGATTTCTCCCCTGGTTCGGGAGATCCTCTAGCTAAGATTCTGTGCAGTTCGGAGAACCCCCCTAATCCCACTCCTCCCCTCCCAGGGGTCCCCGCGCGGCCCGTTTTGGATGCAGATAAGTGCAGGGCGCGCGCGGAGGCTCGGGGAAGGCGAGAAATGGGCCTACTGGAAGTTTGGGAAGGCCGAAAATGGGCCCGTATTCAGCCTCCGGAGCCTGGGGAGGCCGTTTTCGCCCTCCCGGAGGCTCAAGAAAAGCCTCCGGAGCCTGGGGAGGGCAAAAACACCCCCCACCCCACTGTGGTGCAGGAGGCTGACTAGGCCACGCCCACCATGGCCACGCCCACCCAGCAACCAGGCTGAGAACCCCTTGCTAAAATTTTTGAAGCCTACCCCTGCCCCTTTCCCCAAGTGCTGTCACACTTAACAGCGGCTTCAGCAAACATCAGGGTTGTGCAGCTCCGAAGGTGGCTCGTCCCGTGCCGTCCCCCCACCCCCATATTACACACAGAGTTGTACAAGTTAAATTAAGTCTGAGGGACAATCTCAGCACGGTCAATAAATAGGCAGGGATCTGCCCTCGCAAATCTTTTCCTTTACGTTTCAACATGAAGGAAGCTGGGGTGGGCCTCAAAAATTTTAGCGAGGGGTTCTCTGCCCAGTTGCGGGGTGGGCGTGGCCAGAGTGGGCGTGGCCTAGTCGGCCTCCTGCACCATGGCGGAGCGGGGGACATTGTTGCCCTCCCCAGGTTCCAAAAGCTTTCCTCGAGCCTCCAGGAGAGCGAAAACGACCTCCCCACGCTCCGGAGGCCCTCTGGAAACAGGCCCGTTTCCAGCCTTCCCGAACTTCCGGTGAGGCCCGTTTTTCACCCTCCCTGAGCCTCTGTGCGCGCCCTGTATTTACCGCATCCAAAACGGGCTGCATAGGGACTCCTGGGAGGGGAAAGGAGGGGTGGGCGGGGCCAGCCAGGAATGGGATTTGGGGGTTCTCCGAACTGCACAGAATTTTAGCTAGAGGTTCTCCCGAACCCCCAGCAGCCAACCTCCTCTGGAAGGAAGGCTTGGATTCAGAAGCGGGGTGAGTGAGTGAGCAAAGCTCTTAATGTTGACAGGCCCATAATTTATTTACCGGTAGACCTCGACTTACGACCATTATGAAGCCCAACATTTCTGTTGCTGAGCGAGACAGCGGTTCGGTGAATTCGGCCGCGTTTTACGACCTTTCTTGCCAGCGTTGTTAAGTGAATCGCTGCCGTCGTCGTTAAATGAGTCCCACGGCTGCGAAGTGAACCCGGCTTCCCCATCGACTTTCCTCATCAGCAGGTCGCGAAAGGGGGAATCACGCAACCCTGGGACACTGCGGCCATAAATTACATGCCAGTTTGCCGAGCCGTCCGAATTTTGATCACATGACACATGGTGGTTGTAAGTATGAAACGTGTCCGTCTCACATTTTTGCAGGGCTGTTAGAACTTCGAACGGCCGCTAAACAAAGTGTTGTAACTCGACATGTATTTTTGAAGGTTTCTTTCTTACCCTTCTCCTCAACTCGGAGCTGGCTAACAGGTTGCCCCAGTGTGGAAGGGGCTGTTTTGGTCCACATTGCTTTCCCCACAACAACCACCCTGCGAGGTAGGACCGAGAGAAAGGGATTGGCCTAAGTCAAACTCGATTTCTATGACGGCCGCATCAGGGTTGTGTTCGACCTTGGGAGGAGGTGGGGGTGTGTGCGGCAAGGGTGGGCATGGCCAGCTTGACGTCACTCGTGTTGGGGGCAGCTGTGGGGGGTCCGATCGCTCTGACAATGAAAACAGGCTCCTGAGCTCCGTTTTCGGCTGCGACGGCCTCCTGCAACCCTCTGCCAGCAAAAACGGAGCTTGGGAGTGCTGCCCGCGGCCCTCGCTTGCTCCATTTTCGGCTGCGACAGCCTCCTGCAACCCTCTGCCAGCAAAAATGGAGCTTGGGAGTGCTGCCCGCGGCCCTCGCATGCTCTGTTTTCGGCTGCGATGGCCTCCTGCAACCCTCTGCCAGCAAAAACTGAGCTTGGGAGTGCTGCCCGCAGCCCTCGCTCAGTTTTCGGCTGCGACGGCCTCCTGCAACCCTCTGCCAGCAAAAACGGAGCTCGCGACGACCACACCCAGCCCTCCTGAGCTCTGTTTTCACTGGCAGAGGCACTGCGGGCCGGTCCTTCTCTGTTTCCATGGCAGCCCCGCGGGCCAGATCTAAGCACCCCGTGAGCCGAATCTGTCCCCCACCGTGGGGCCTTGAGTTTGACACCCCTGAGCTAAGTCCTTCAGGAAGGGTCTTGTAGCCAAGGGTGGGCTAGGCCTTGGATCTCCTTCAGTCAGTGTCAGGCATTGGCAGTAGCAACCTTTGGGCCACCAGGGACCGGTTCCATGGTTTTCCCGCGAACCGGAGAGGATGTAGTTTCGCGAGCTGCCTGCATCCCGCGGATGGGGCTTCGCTTGTTTACATGGCCCAGTTTCTGGCATGCCACGGCCCGGTTCCAGTCCACAGACCAGCATCAGGGATTTATTTCTGAATGTAGAATTCCAATGTTTGCAGCTTTTCACCTTTGCCTTGTTACTTTAGGCATAAATGTGTGTGTGTGTGTATTTGCGTATATGTGTGTTTTCTCCCCGCTTGATGTTGTTTTGGGTTTCAAAGCTGCTTTTTTTTCACCAGACTTTTTTTTTTTTAAATTTATCAGAAAACAAATTTGCAGCGAGTGCAGAGAAAAGGAACCGGAGTACTGAGTAAATATTCAACATATAAATGAGCACCCTGACCTTGAAAAGGAGAGGGAGGGGCAGGAAGAGAAAGCTTGAAAATTAAAAAGGATAGGGGAAAAAAAATGAGTTTGCGAGCCTCTCGTGAATCCTTGGCTTGGGGGGGGGTCTTTTCAAGTTCAGTATTTTACAGGTTGGAAAAATGGGACTCGGGGCCCCTAATTTGTCCAGCAACACCCCAGAATCTCCATGGGGGAGCCCTGTAAAAGGTTTAGGTTTGACGGTGTTGTGGGCAGAAGGACTGTTTCTCCATTTTAAAGCGACTTTCTGATAAGATTGGGGCTTTATAGTTATACCTAAGGTTTGTTTTTCAGCCCATGAAGAAAATTCATGCTTGCAATGACCAAACATCCCTAACTCAGGGGTGAAATCCAGCAGGTTCTGACAGGTTCTGGAGAACCGGTAGCGGAAATTTTGAGTAGTTTGGAGAACCGGTAGCAGAAATTTTAAGTAGTTCAGAGAACTAGTGGAGGAAATTTTGAGTAGTTCGGAGAACCGGTAGCAGAAATTTTGAGTAGTTCGGAGAACCGGTAATGGAAATTTTAAGTAGTTCGGAGTACCGGTAGAGGAAATTTTGAGTAGTTTGGAGAACTGGTAGCAGAAATTTTTAGTAGTTTGGAGAACTGTTAGCAGAAATTTTGAGTAGTTTGGAGAACTGTTAGCAGAAATTTTGAGTAGTTCGGAGAACTGGTAGCGGACATTTTGAGTAGTTCGGAGAACCGGTAGCAGAAATTTTGAGTAGTTCGGAGAACCAGCAAATGCCACCTCTGACTGGCCCCACAATGGGGAGGGAATGGAGATTTTGCAATATCCTTCCCCCTGGAGTGGGGTGGGAATGGAGATTTTGCAGTATCCTTCCCCTGCCATGCCCACCAAGCCACGCCCACAGAACCAGTAGTAAAAAAAAATTGGATTTCACCACTGCCTGAACAATAACAATAACAACTGTTACAACTCTTACCGAAAGGTTCGATAAAACATATTTTAATCATGACTGATTTTAAGAAAAGGACTTTGCGGGATTTTTTTACACTTTGGAAAAACTGTGTCATCTTCTCCCCGTTTCAAAAAAAAAACCCAGAAAAAAAATTGTCTGTTTCCTTAAAAAAAAAAAGTACTTAAAAAAAAAGAGGAGCAGAGGAGAAGGTTAGAAAGGGGAAAGAAGAGAGGAGTGGGGGAAGAGAAGGGGAAGTAGGAAAGAGAAGGAGAGGAAGAAGGAAGGAAGTAGGAGGAGAAAGAGGAAGGAAGAGAAGGGGAGGAGAAGAAAGGTTGGAGTAAAGGTAGAGGGTAAAAGAGCAGCCCCGTGAAAGTAAAAATGAATAATGAAAGTTAAAAGAAAAGATGAATGAAAAAACGATGGAAATGACTGCAGACGTAAATGTGTTTATGAGAAATAAAAATAAAAAACTTTTTTGAAAAAAAAAACAACAACCACAAATCCGCCTTGTGCTACCACCACCTCTTCTGTTCCTTAACAATTGCTCAAAACGCAATTTACAAACGGAAGAGGCGATCAAAGAGGAAAAATAACCCTGCGTCTTTTCTGGTGAGGTCACTTTGAACTTGTCGTCTTCCCTGCCGAACTCACTTTCCGGCAAAGATCATTAGTTCCAATCTGCAGCCCAAATCCTTCCCTTCTGGTTTTCCTTCTTGGGCAGCCGCGCATTTTGGTCAGTGCTGGATTTACACTGGATTTTTTTTTTGGGGGGGGCATCCCACGTTCAGGCTGCGGTTTTGTGCAGGCCCCTCGAGATCGCGGGGTTTGTGTCTTATGAGAAAACCTTGGTGCACACTTTTCAAACTTTTCAGATTTGGAAGCCCCGATGAGTTCTGCATTTGAATAATAGAATAACAAGAGTTGGAAGGTACCTTGGAGGTCTTCTAGTCCAACCCCCTGCTCAAGCAGGAGACCCTCCGGATTAATTGTTGTCCAATCTTTTCTTTAAAAACTGTCCAGTTTTGAAGCATTTACAACTTCTGGAGGCAAGTTGTTCCACGGATTGATTGTTCTCACTGTCAGGGATTTTCTCCTTAGTTCTAAGTTGCTTCTCTCCTTGATTAGTTTCCACCCGTTGCTTCTTGTCCTGCCCTCAGGTGCTTTGGAGAACAGCTTGACTCCCTCTTCTTTGGGGCAGCCCCTGAGATATTGGAAGACTGCTATCATGTCTCCCCTGGTTCTTCTCTTCATTAAATTAGACCAGGGGTCAGCAATCTGGGGCTCTGGAGCCGTATGCGGCTCTTTGGGCCTTCTGCTGTGGCTCCCTGTCACGTGATCCCATCATTGGCTGGCCCCGCCTCTCGCCCTCCCCTTCCAGTCACTCCTCGCTGTCCCTTAGGATCCTCCTCCTCCTCCTCCTCCACCTCCACCTCCTCTTCTTCTTCTTCTCCATCACCACTTCCTTCTCCTCCTCCTCTTCTTCTTCCTCCTCCTCTTCCTCCACCACTACCACTAGTACTACTACTTCTCCTCCCCCTCCTCTTCCTCCTCCTCCTCCTCCTCCACCTCCACCACTACTTCTCCTCCTCCTCCCTCACCACCACCCCACCTCCTCCTCCTCTTCTTCTCCACCACCACCACCACCACCTCCTCCTCCTCCTCTTCTTCCTCCTCCTCTTCCTCCACCACCACCACTACTTCTCCTCCTCCTCCTTCTTCTTTTTCACCACTGCCACCTCCTCCTCCTCCTCTTCCTCCTCCTCCTCCTCCTCCTCTCTAAGAGTTGTAGCTCAGGCAGACGGACTGGAGGTGTCTCGGTGGTGTCTGCTGACTCAGTGTTGTACTTTCTACTGATTGTGAGGAGACGGGGTGAGGGTGAGGGTGAGGGGAAGGAGCATCCTTCTCCTCTGTGTGTAATTTCTGCTCTGCCCTTCTGCCCGGAGGGGTCCTCCTCCTCCTCACCCACTTCCCTAGCCTCCCTCCCTCCCTCTCAGGGCTTCTTCCTTTGACCTCTTTCCCATTCCGGAAGGGGAAAGCGAAGGGTGAGAAGTTAGGTCACACACTCACACTCACACAGACACACACTCACACAAACACACACACACACACACACTGAAATAAGGGCAGGGAATGTTCTTCATTCTACTCTGTGTGTATGTGTGTGTGTGTGTGTGTTAACCCTCCTACGACGGCCTGTGGGCCATTCCTAGAGCTGTTAGCATCTCCCTCTTTCCATTTTTTTTGCTATCCTTGCTCTGAGGGTCTAGTTTACGTCCTCCCTTAACCAGACTGAGGTGGAGACTAACATGGGTTGGATTTCCTTGGGTTGCGCTTGGGAATCTGGAGTGGGGGACAGGTAGCAAAACCCTGCAGCAAAGGGGAGGGAGATTCAACGTGGCCAGCAGAGACGTTTCCGTATGGTCAGCAACGGCGCTACGATGGCTGCCATTTTGTGTTGGCCACTCATATTATAAAACTTACGATACGGACAACCGTTCTCCTCCCTTCTCTTCTCCTTTATCTTCCTTCCTTCCTTTTCTCCTTCCCTTTCTCCCTCTCGCCTTCCTTCCTCCCTTTTCTCCTTCCCTTTCTCTCTCTTTCCTTCCTTCCTTTTCTCCTTCTCTTTTCTTCCTTCCTTCCCTTTCCCCTTCCTCCCTTTTCTCCTTCCCTTTCT
>WNWU01000078.1:754316-777012 GCA_012654045.1 Ptyas mucosa
CCCCCCCTCCCCGGACAAAGGCAAGGAAGCAGAGTATTTAAACAAAAATTGCTGAGGTTTTATTTTCCCGTACTGCACGTTTCCCTAAATTGCCTTTGACTGCGTGCATCTCTAATGAAAGTTTATGCCCTTGTTAGAAGGACAGCCAGGTCCGCTCCAGTTAGGGTTGGGTCTGTCTTACTGCCAGCTGCCCTCCCCTGGCGTGCACGCGTGCACACACACACACACACACACACACACACACACACACATACACACACAGAGAGAGAGACACACAGACGTTTGGAGACATGCATGCTCCCTCCCTAGCGAATTAAGTAGAGGCTATTATAAAAAGAGGGGGGGGAGGTTGGGGTGGGTGGGAGAGAAAAATTCCATATTTATGTAAGTTGCTTTAAAAGGTTTTATCATGTCATAAAGGGTTGGGTTGGTGGGGGGGGGAGGTGGAAGTACTCTTGGAAATTGATCCTGTACCGCTAGTCCATTGGGCAGAAGGACGGTTAGGATGCTAATGGCCATTTTGCTCCGGGGTGGCTTATTAAAAAATTTATACATAAATGCTTAAAATTGCATAAATTATTTAAAAAAAATCATAGTAAGCGATTTGCAAACGGCCCTTTCCTTTTCTTTCCCCCCCCTCCTCTCTTTCCCTAATTTTCCCTGCCTTTTTACCTTTTTTTTAAAACCTTCCCTGAATTTTTATTCGTCTGGACTTTCCTCCCCTCGTCCTGCTTTTAAGACTTTTCTCTCCCCGCCCCCCCCCCCCAAAAAATGGTTTGTCCGAAATGAGTAATGTTGGGACGCCAAAAAAATTGAAAAAACGAAGACCCCCCCCCCCAAAGCAGAAGTTGTGATGGGAGGAAGGAAGGAAGGAAGGAAGAAGAAAAGAGAAGGGGGGGCGCGAAAGGAAGAAGTTCCCGCGTTTGCGCTGAGGGTCTCTCTCTCTCTCTTTCTCTCGCCCCGTGTGGAATGTCACCCACTCATCCCGGAGACTGTAGTGGGGAGGTTTATGATGGTTTCCCATTGATTTGTTTCCGCCACGCAGCTGCCGACCTCTATTGAGGGACAAACATAATCAGCGCTGACGCAAATTAGATGGTTATTCGTTTTGAAAATTGACAGAAAAACAATAAAAAAGATGAAATGCTCCCAAATCAATAGATATAATGAAATTCAAATAATCCGAGAGATGAGGTCTCCATGGCAACTGATAATGTGGAAAAGAAAACAATTTAATAAAGGACAGACACACTTTGAAAACAGATTGGGCCAAGGGAAGGTGGGGGAGGCGTGGGGAGGGGGGGCAAGAGAGAGAGAGAGGGAGGGAGATGGGCTGGAGTTGGGGGGGGACGCAGGCAAAAGGGAGGGGGCAGCGGTGGCAGCCTTCGCTTGGGGTGGGGGAGAGATGGCGAGCCCGCTCTCGCCCCGTTTCTCCGGTTGGTTAGCGGTGCTGTAGTGAAGGATCGCTGTCCACCCCAAGGACGCTTGGCATAATTAAGAGAGGCTTTCAGTCCAGAAAGTGCAGATTCAGGTTTTAATACACAAAATTATTTCAGGAGCACTGAATCGGAAAGTCGTTTGTTATGACCTTCCTGAGAGGCCTGGAGCAGGGCATGTTGGAGGCGCGGCGGCTGGGCCTGCTGAGTTATGGCATATTTGTGTTTTTATAGTGCGGAGGGGAGGGGGGACGGGGGGGAGAAGGTTAAACAGTATTTACAGCCCAGTTGTTTTCAGAAAGGAAAGAGAAATAGAGTTCACGACAAGAGGAGAGAGAGAGAGAGAGAGAAAGAGAGAGAGGAAGGGGAGGAGGTGTCCCTTGCATCAATGCACCCTGCTGGGACAGACACCCCAAAAGGACTTCTCCGAACAGTGAAGAGTAAAAGGAGACTGGGGGGGGGGAAGGAAAGCATTATGCTCACTGCTGGATGGGGCAGAAGGCCCTTCTGCTGGACCGCTGGAGAACCCATTTAACCCTTTGCATCCCGGGCTGAGATTTCTACCGAATGCCTCGCTCGTACGCTTACATGCAAGCCCATTTTTCAGCATTTGGGGATACCTGTGGCAGAACGAACGGAGGCCTTGCCTATTCGCCGGCGGGTGATTGAGACGGGGGGCATGCAGGTGGGAGCCCGGGCATGTCCCCTGGGCACCCGTTTATGAAGGCAGCCAGGGAGGCCTAGCTGGAGTATTAAAGAGCTGTGCCGAATCAAACGGAAGGTCTCTCTCTCTCTCTCTCTCTCTCTCGTTAGAGCATCTTCCCGTTTTAAATCTGCCGAAGCTGACTTCCCCTCTTTTTGTTTTCGTGCATCTGTCTTGTTTGCAAACATTTTGTTTTATATACCACTCCGCTCCCAAGACTGCTTTGGAGAATTTAAAAGACCGAGAAGTAGAGAATCGTTTGTTCTGTGTCGAGAAACGGGCTTCTTTCGAGAACTCCTGAAACAGTTGGATTTCAGTTTTTGCCTCTATATGGTCTTCCACAATCTCTCTCTCTCTCTCTCTCTCTCTCTCTCTCTCTCTCTCTCTCTCTCTCTCTCTCTTTCTCTCTCTCCCTCTCTCTCTCCCTGATCCCCCTCCCTCCCCCTTTGCATTTGTAATACAGAATATTAATACTGCCTTGGCCCGAATGAAATAGCTAATGTTATATGAATGCGAAGCATTATTACTCCTGCGTCTGCTGCCATTCAAGTGACCAGGAAGCTATCCCAACCTCTCTCTCTAAAAAGTCACTGCAGGCTTTCCCTCCCACCCCCACTCCCAAATTCTGCTCTTCGGCTCTTTTTCTCCAGAGTTGCTGCATTTGTGACCGTCATGGCTGATCATACGCCCCAACTTGTTTTCGTATTCGGTTCTCTCGGCCACGTGGCCGGCATCCCGCCTCAGATCCCTTGGTCTAGAGAAACCAACAGTTGGGTTGGGTCTCTGTCTCTCCCACTCCCCTCTTTGTCACCCTATCTCAAGATTGACAGCCTGGACTACGTCGGAGATGTTAACGCTTCTGCCTGATTTTATGGAGTTACTTAGCTTAGGCCACTTAAGATTTGTTTTGGGTAGTAAACATTTTAATGCAAACAATGGGAGGGGAGTGAATCTCGAAAGGATGAGAGAGATAACCCAGCGGGAAGCGTGAAAAGCTAATCTGGATGGGGGGGTCACGTCTTAGGCCTTAGTTTTATTTCTTCTCTCCCCCCCTCCTTCCTGCCAAATGAAATTCAGATGAAGAGTAGTAGCCCCACCTCAGTGGCAGGCAAATCCTAGAAATTTTCCTTACAGAAATCAGTCCCGCGAGCACCTTTATGCGGTGCTTAATGATTTAATAATGCAGGGTGTGGGAAATTGAAATTTTGCAGTGATGTCCACAGGGATGCCCCTCTCCTGGAGTTACGCTCAGGTAGCAATCGGCAGGGGTAGATTATTGGGGTGAAAAAGTTAGGAAGGCGTCCAGCGTTTCATTCCGCCCCCTCTGTCAGAACTTTCTAGTTCCGCTTCTTAGAAGTGAAGGCAATCTTCCGCACTTCGCGAAAGTCTGATTTTGTTGCAAGAGGGAGTCCGTGGGTGGCCCTCACTAGGATTTCCTCCTGGCTTAAACGCCTGCAAGACAGCGCTAAAAAACACAGAGGACAGGGAGATGTGGTGGGGAACGGGATGACGAAGGCCAAGCATGCTTCTAGGTAATTCTCCCTCCCTAATAGGATGTGGGACTTGGCTGCTTGACGGGAAAGGATGTATTAAGTCTATATTATCTATTACGGCTTTTAGACAAGGCCGGCTTCGACGTTATTTGTAATATTTTGTAACGACAGACTTTGCGAGAACACCATTAGAGATCGCGGCGGAGGGATTAAAATTAAAGAATGCATTAAATTATTACATTTGATCCAGCGGAATAGGATCGGAGAAACTTGATCGAAAAAGTACATAAAACTCCCGGCTTCCTCCCTCCCACTAACAGCAATATCAAAATGTTTCCGGAGGAGTGTTCCCCTCCTCCCCCCCCCCGAAATTACATGATAGATTAATCGACGGATTAATGAGTTAATATAGCAAATGAAGGCTGATCCAAGTTTGTTGGTTGGCTTGGTTTTAGTTTGCCTTGGTTGCAGGAGCTCAAAACATCTCGACTCGAAAATACTTTTTACACACTATAGAAATGCCTCAATTTATCCAAACACACCTAAGGAGACATCCCGTTCTTGCATTCTTGTGGTTTTTGGAAAGCTCCGCTTTGCTTCTCAAGTGGATGAGAGACTTCTACCGTGTTTCCCCGAAAACAAGACAGGGTCTTATATTATTTTTTGCTCCAAAAGTTGCATTAGGGCTTATTTTCTAGTTAGGTCTTATTTTAGGGGAAATACGGTACTAATTGCGTCTGGCTGACGATCTTTACTGGGGCTTATTTTTGGGGGTAGGGGTTATATTACGAGCATCCTGAAAAATCACGCTAGGGCTTATTTTCCAGTTGGGTCTTATTTTCGGGGAAACAGGGTACCACTGTTGCTCGTCCACCTATCCACCTACACCCTTAAACCTGAAGCAGAAAGGAAAAGCAAAGATTACCAAGAAGCTGCTATGCAATTCCCCCGCTCCCCACTTGCCCCACTATGATCTTTGCACAGGGGCCGCTGCGAACCGTTTTAGTCCCAAACAAAATTGGAAAATGTTTCCCACGGGGTGCTTCTGATCGACACAACGCCTTGCTCTGCTCTCTCTCCCGCTCTCTTATTTCCGGCTATGGGGCATTTGTAGCCCAGCAGCCAGTTGCCCTCCAGAGTCCCTGCTGCACGATCTGTCTTGGGGTCCAGAGGCAGAGGTGAAAAGCTAACGGTTTAGACCAGTTCGGCTGAAGTGGTAGCGATGGCGGTGGGTGGTTCGGAGAATTGGTAGCGATGTCAGCGCGAGGATCCGCCCGCCCACCCGGTCGTCGTTACTTCCTGTTTTTTTGCCTTCTGTGCATGCAAACTGATAGGGAAGGTAAGTAGATTTCACCCCTGTCCAGAGGCTTCGAGAATCCACACCTGGTGAGATCCTGCCCTGGCAAGGCTGTTTGGCAAAGAGAACTAGCCCAGAAGTCCTCGTGAATTCAGCCAACCATCTGGGTCTGTGCTAAGAAGAGCCGGCCAGACTGAGGCACGCCTGGCGCGTACCTTTGGGCCAGCTCGGCTCTCGCTAAGGCCAGCCTGCCATTTTCTCCCTTGGCCAGCTGATAGATGGCATAAATTAGGCCTCTGAAGGGGGATGCTGCATCCTTAAGAAGAAATATGTCCTCATTTTTCTTTAAACACCATTTGCACTGAGTGAAATGTTTAGAAGGGACGCTGAGGGATAACTTTATTTCTTACGAGGGAGCTCAGAGCCGCTGGGTTAAGATCATAAAACACGGGGAGTAAGGAAGCTGACAGGCTTCCCGTGCATTAGGGGGAGAGGGAAAAAAAAAAACCATCATTCTTCCCGAGAGAAGCTCACCCCACGCAGGGGGCTTGGTGGCTACTAGTGGGACGCTGCATGGCTCCAGCTACCAAGCAGGTGGAGGCACCACAGGTTGAGTCCAGAGGTGAAGCTGATAACAAGGGCAGAGGTGAGGAAGAACCATGGGATGCCACTAAAGAGCCCTCTTGGGTCATGCTTTGTGACCCAGAGCCATCTCAAACCGAAGGGGAGAATGAAGCTTCCTCTTGTTTCTCACCTTACAGACAGGGGTGGAGGGATTCGTAAGGGTTCGGGAGAACCTCTAGCTAAGATTCTGTGTAGTTCGGAGAACCCCCATGTCCCACTCCTGGCTGGCCCCGCCCCCCCTGCCCCACCCCTCCCAGGAATCCCCACGTGGCCCGTTTTGGATGCAGGTAAGTGCAGGGCGCGTGAGGAGGCTCGGGGAGGGCGAAAAACGGGCCTACCAGAAGTTCGGGAAGGCTGGAAATGGGCCCGTTACCAGCCTCCAGAGAGCCTGGGGAGGCTGTTTTCACCCTCCCAGAGTCTCGCGGAAAGCCTAGGGGAGCCTGGGGAGGGCAAAACTCCCGCCACCACCATGGTGCAGGAGGCCAACTAGGACACACCCACTCTGGCCATGCCCACCCAGCAACCAGGCAGAGAACCCCTTGCTAAAATTTTTGAAGCCCACCCCTGCTTAGAGAGTTCAGTGTTTCTCAACCTTGGCAACTTTAAGATGCATGACGGACTTCAACTCCCAGAATCCTCCCCCTCCCGCCAGCGTGGATTAAACGCGAAGCCCACTTCTGTTCCCTTTCCTCTTCGTGCCCTCACACAAGGTTCAACGTCCAAAGTTGCCCACTTCAGTTGAAACACGGCTTGTTGGAATGGACCCGACTGGCCTTCCAGCGAGGGTCGTGGTGCCATCGGGTCTGGGTGGATGGCAGACATATCTCTGGGATGGGAAGGAATTGGAAGCCAGCCTTCCGCCAACCTGTTGAGGAAACCTAGATAGTCTCCAGCTGAGAGCAAGTGGGAAATTCTGAATTACGTGTATCTTACACTCATAGCCATCGCTGTGGTGCTGACTGAGAAAAGGGAGTTTACAGTTCTTGGACAGTCCAGATGCTCAGCAGGGCAGAGCAGAGCTGGGATAGATTGTGGGTATTGTCACTGTCCATTTGTTTAACTCTGGTCAGCATGAATGACGATTCTCTTTCCCCCCCTTTTTTAAAAAAAAAACAACAATCCTCACCACTGTTTTATGACATAAGCTGGACTGAGAGATAATGACGATTGCAGTGGTGAAATGTGAAACAGTTTGCTACCAGTTCACTGGCCACACATGTGTGCTGCGTGTCAAGCGCGTGCTGTGCGCATATATGCACAATGCACGCCAAACATGCACTACATGCATGTCTATCTGCATGCCAAACGAGTGCTACGCATGCATGCGCAGTGCACGTCAAATGCACACACATGCACAGTATGCGCCAAAAGGAGGCTTGGGGAGGTAAGCAGAACAGCGAGTGGGGAGGGATCAGCTGTGCCGCGCGATTTAGATTTTAAATCACACGACACAGCTGATCGTCGGAAATATCAGTTTGGAGGAATCGGTAGCTTTTTTTTTTTTTTTTTTACTACAGATTCGCCCGAACCGGTAGTTTTTAATCACTACCGGTTTGTGCGAACCGGTACCATTTCACCACTACATGATGGGCTGAAACCTTAGCTATAGAGTGGTCTCAATCTGGAACAGTTCTTGATTGCTACCCCAACCGGTTTATCCGTGAACTGCCTAGTACCCAAGTCGGATTATTGAACGGAAAATTGCCAATTTGTACATTAAAATCAGCCGGGGAGTTCTATGGGCTGGCATAGAGATTTTCTCCCCCGGATATGGTGCCCTTTTAAGCGTTGTTTCGCCTGGGTTGCCCACTTTCACGAAATTGGCAGGAAGGTGGCCTTTTATTCTTTCACATTTCAACATTCGCTTGGTTTTATTTTTGGTATTTATATTGTTTTTAAGTGCGGTGGATTTATCGCGATGGTTTTATTTCAGCCTTTTTCTTAGGGGCTGTTCTGTGCTCTGCACTCCTGGGGGGACGATGAGCGAGATAGAAATAATATTGAGAGCTGGGTTGTGTCTCTCTTGGTGACCATTTGGCATTATTTTGCACTGTTTATTTTTCATGATACCGTCATTTTCTTTGTACTAAAACGCCGTCCTAGCAGCACATTACAGATCGGAGAACCTCAATGAGATTTTCTCAGGCTTACGAAAGAGGCAGAGGCATCCGTGCAGATGGTGGTACCCCCCACTTTCCCGGGTTAGGTTTTTTATTTTTCCCCCTGAAGGGTCTCTGGCCAGAAACCTCTTAACTTTTAGATGCCTTCTCGGGACTCCAGAGAATGGAAATGCAGGACCTCCTGATCAGTGGTGAAATCCACATTTTTCTTACTACCGGTTCTGTGGACGTGGCTTGTTGGGCATGGCAGGGGAACGATACTGCAAAATCTCCATTCCCACCCCACTCCAGGGGAAGGATATTGCAAAATCCCCATTCCCTCCCCACTCCTGGAGAAGGATACTGCAAAATCCCCATTCCCTCCCCACTCCAGGGGAAGGATACTGCAAAATCCCCATTCCCTCCCCACTCCAGGGGAAGGATACTGCAAAATCTCCATTCCCACCCCACTCCAGTGGATTTCACCCCTGGCCCTGATAAGGAAAAGTGGGCCCAGAAATCCCTCTGGATTTTCCCAGTCAAAGGTTAACCAGGCTGCAGGTCCGGACACGGCCCCAGATTTTCCTCCTTCGTTCCATCTGTCCATTGGTCCTTCTCCTCTTCCTGCTACTTCTCCCGTAGGTAATGTCACCCTTTTTTTTTTTTCTGATGCCCAAATATTTGTTTGAAACGAGAAACGGCTCTCAGGTGAATTTAGAAAGCCCGGGGAATCGAGGCAAACTTCCCCACACGAAACGTCCACACACTCTGCCGCGCACAAGCGCATCTTCGGTTTTCCAGCTTTTCCCTTCTCTTCCTCTCTTTTCAATTTCTGAAGCCGGCTGATTTGAATATTTATAAATATCAGTAAATTATTTATCGTGGCAATCTGCTGTGCCATTTCACCGATTGCCGTTAACACTTTAGGGTTTCCCCTTGTTTCCTTTCAAGGAAAGTGGCTCAGGAATTGTCGCAGCCGGTGTGTTTGTGTATGTGAGTGTGTGTTTCCAGAGAGAAGGATCAGGACAGGTTTGGGGGTGCGATCAGAATGCCATTTACTTTAATGGCAGAGAAGGGATATTAGCGTTGATATTAGCATGGACTCCAAGATCTGGACTATTGCTAGCCTGCATTTAGCAACGAAGTACAGTATTGGTAGGTATGAGCGGTGGCTCAGTGGCTAAGACGCTGAGCTTGTCGATCGAAAGTTCGGCGGTTCGAATCCCGAGCGCTGCGTATAACGGGGTGAGCTCCCGTGACTTGTCCCAGTTTCTGCCAGTTCGAAAGCACGTAAAAAAAAAATGCAAGGAGAAAAATAGGGACCACCTTTGGTGGGAAGTTAACAGCGTTCCGTGCGCCTTTGGCGTTGAGTCACAGGGGCCACATGACCACGGAGACGTCTTCGGACAGCGCTGGCTCTTCTGCTTTGAAATGGAGAGGTGCATCGCCCCCTAGAGTCGGGAACAACTAGCACGCATGTGCGAGGAGAAGCATTACCTTTAAGTATGTTTTGCACATACAGATAATTTTACCAACTCTGATTCCTGCCAATTGTGCATAACTAGTCTGCCCTCTCCAAGCAGTTTCATTCCTCCCCCGATACTCCATAATTTTGTTTCGCCAAGCTGGACTCTTGGAATTCCTAAGGACCAGAAACTTGTTTTTAAAAGAAAACCTGGCAACGTTTACTTCCGTGGTTGGCTATAAATTCCAGGCTCACTGGAATATCCCGTCCTTCATCCTACTGGGTCCATTCCTAGCCGAATGGAGGAGCACCCCATTCTGCCCAGCCTCCTCGTGATGGGGGTTGATTGCCAGGAAGCCGCTGTCATCATCCGTCCCCCCCCTTGAGCCCAGGACTGACCAAAGAGCCACGGTGACCTTCTCCAAGGCCAGGTGAAGGAGACACCCTTCCTCGAAGCCGAGGTCATCTCATCAGCTAAAAGCAATAAAATATTTTATTGATAAAACAGGAGCAGGATGTACGTGCATAAGAAAGACAGAGTAATAAGGTGCACCATGTCCAGTTCGTTCCTTCCTTCTCTCTCTCTCTGTCTCTCTGTCTGTCTCTCTTTCTCTCTCTCCCTCACTTTCTTTCTCTTTCTTTCTCTCTTTCTCTCTCTTTCTCTCCCTCTCTTTCTTTCTGTTTCTCTTTCTCTCTCTCTCTCCCTCGCCTTCTTTCTCTCTTTTTCTTTCTCTCTTTCTTTCTCTTTCTCTCCCTCTCTTTTTCTCTTTCTTTCTCTCTTTCTCTTTCTTTCTCTCTCCCTCTCTTTCTCTCTTTCTCTCTTTCTCTCTCCCTCTCTTTCTCTCTCCCTCCCTCTTTCTCTATTTCTCTCTCTCTTTCTCTTTCTCTCCCTCTCTTTCTCTCTCTTTCTCTCTCTCTTTCTTTCCATCTCTCTCTTTATCCCTCTCTCTCTTTCTCTCTTTCCCCCCTCTCTCTTTCTGCCTCTTTCTCTTTCTTTCTCTCTCTCTCTTTCTCTCTCTCTTTCTTTGTCTTCCTCTTTGTCTTTCTCTTTCTCTCTCTCTTTTTCTTTCTCTCTCTTTCTCTCTTTCTTTCTTTCTTTCTTTCCCTCTCTCTCTCTCCCCCTCCCAAATGAGAGTTTCCTAAAACAACCCTGCTCCCTGCCCAGGCCATCTCTTCCCCCACATCTGCCCAGAGGTGCAAAAGACACCATTAAATATTTCAAGCCTGACATTTCAAGTCTATAACTGGGAACTGTAACTCAAGCAGGAACGTCTGTCCCAACAGAATTTCTCCCTTCGTCTACCTGAACAACGGCAAGGTCTTGAACCCAGGGCCCGTGGACTTCACCTGTGCACTTAGGGCAAGGGCCATTGTGAGAAGGAGTCTTTAAGCTCGACGGGCCGTGTGTGGAAATCATAGATCCCGTCCCACCTTTTGCTGGAAAGTTCCGCCACATTGATTCAGCGAGCAACTTATATTTTTTTTACTCTCCGGCCATCCCAGGAGGACCCAGGGCTGCGCAGGTCCCGTCTGCCCCTTGAGCTCTCAAACCTGACTCAGGGTCCCAATAAACTCGCTTGCAAGCAGAGTGGAAAGTTGAACATTCGGCGGTTCGAATCCCTAGCACAGGTCTCCTGCCTGAGCAAGGGGGTTGGACTACATGACCTCCAAGGTCCCTTCCAGCTCTTGTGACCGAAAGACCCAGAATTGCAGCCTCAGCATCGTCTCCGAGGCCCTTTGTGGGGCGAGATCGGAACATCCGACAATCAAGCTCCATCTTTTGGGTCAGTCTAGATGGCCTCTCGGGGATTTTGAGTGTCGGAGAGCTGTTATTCCCCCCCACCCCACCCCCCGGGAAGGATTTGGATTTTGGCAGCCTGAATCTGCTTCGCTTGGGGAGCTGCGTGCAACTTGGCGCCCCACGAGCTTTTCCCACCTCCCACCCCCATCCCTGCCCACCCCAGCTCTCCGCTTCCTCCCTCTCCTGCCCCAAACAATGCTGTGAATAATTGATTGGATGAAACCCTCTGGCTCCTGCGAGGCTGGCACGGCGGCTTCCCTCCTGAGCACAGCTACTCAGCTGGGCTGAAAATTCTTCAATAAGAATACGAAACTGTCCATCTGTTCGGTTTTTTCTCTCCCAGCCCTCAGAAGTGACAGTCCTCCCAAGCTCCTCTCGCTTGCCTCACCTACCGCTTTTCCGTAGCTGCGGGATGGGTGTTTCCCCCCCCTCCCAGCTCCTCTCCCGGCCCTTTCCGCAGGCTAGAGCCCCCCCCTCCTTTTTCCAGGGAAGCATCCTAACCAGGGGTGAAATTCAGCAGGTTCTGACAGGTTTTGGAGAACCGGTAGCGGATATTTTGAGTAGTTCGGAGAACCGGTAGCGGAAATTTTGAGTAGTTCGGAGAACCGGTAGCGGATATTTTGAGTAGTTCGGAGAACCGGTAGCGGAAATTTTGAGTAGTTCGGAGAACCGGTAGCGGAAATTTTGAGTAGTTCGGAGAACCGGTAGCGGAAATTTTGAGTAGTTCGGAGAACCGGTAGAGGAAATTTTGAGTAGTTCGGAGAACCGGTAGCAGAAATTTTGAGTAGTTCGGAGAACCGGTAGCGGAAATTTTGAGTAGTTCGGAGAACCGGCAAATACCACCTCTCGCTGGTCCTAGAGTGGGGTGGGGAGGGAATGGGGATATTGCAGCATCCTTCCCCCAGGAGTGGTGAGGGAATGGCGATTTTGCAGTATCCTTCCCCAGGAGTGGGGTGGGAATGGCGATTTTGCAGTATCCTTCCCCTTGCCACACCCACCAAGCCACGCCCACAGAACCGGTAAGGAAAAAGTTTGAATTTCACCCCTGACCCTAACCCACTGTCTCCTTCCCCCCACCTCCCAGGTTGCCTTCCCTTGCCGATCCTTTAATGCCAGCCTGGTATTGACAGCGACGACGGTCAAACAGGCACCGAAGAGAGCAAGTGGGAACTGCCTGGAGAATCCGCCTCTGCCATCTTTGTGCTGGGTTTTTGTCGTTGTTATTGTCGTTTTATCAATCCAGGTCGAACGCTAAGATAAGGTGGTGACCTGGATTAATACTTGCAGGTTGAGCACATTTACACACCTGTAGTTAATTTTACATATTGTGGCATGCGTCGAACGCTGAGAAGGAAGATCGGCAAGGCCGTTCGCACATCCTCCTCCTGGCTCCTCATTTTTCCTTGCCGGCATACGCGTGGCCTTTTGAGTTATCCACCCTCTTGAGGACTAGAGCCTTTTTTTAACCAAAAAAAAAAATCCTGAAAGGAGATTGGGATCTTCCACCCGTTTGCCCAATGTTGAGTGGAAGGTTATGGGATTCCTAACCGCTTTCCTCCTTTTTATTTTATTATTTTATTTTTGTTTCCTTTCGGCTCAGGCCAACTCCCGGATTGTAAACATTGGAGCTCGCATTGTTTTCTCAGGAAGCCTTGGATATAAATACGGCATGCGGGAGACCATGGCCCCCCCTCTCCCCCCCAGGTGAAAAAGGGACTCGGTGACAAGCCTGGGTTATAAATGGCTTCCTTGGATTGATGCGAAAGCAAAACATTTCTTTTTTGGGGTGGGGGGAGACAGGAAAAAAAAAATAATCCTAGGGGAAGTTTACTTAGACTGGAAACTATTTTTTTTCTCCAGGGCCCTGGATGGAGAATCCAAACGATCGCCGGTGGGAGTGGGAGGGTGGGGTGTTTAAGCTGACCTTTTGAGGCAGGGGAAGGATGCCAGGACTGGCCAGTTTTCCTCTTCTCTGGCTAGACTACATTTCAGGGGCTGGACTTAAGGCCGCCTCTGTTGTCTCTGTCTTTCCGAAGACAGCAAAGAGGATGAGGTTGAATTGCATTTCAGATAACGTCTGTTGTTGTTAGTTGCGGAAGTCGTGTCCGACCCATCGTGACCACCGTGGACCACGTTCCTCCAGGCCTTCCTGTCCTCTACCATCCTCCGGAGTCCATTTAAGCTCACGCCGACTGCTTCGGTGACTCCATCCAGCCACCTCGTTCTCTGCCGTCCCCTTCTTCTTTTGCCCTCCATCGTTCCCAGCATTCGGCTCTTCTCCAGGGAGTCCTTCCTTCTCATTTGGTGGCCAAAGGATTTGAGTTTCCTCTTCAGGATCCGGCCTTCTAAAGAGCAGTCAGGGTTGATCTCCTCTAGGATTGACCGGTTGGATGGCCTTGCAGTCCAAGGGACTCGCCAGAGTCTTCTCCAGCACCAGAGTTCGAAGGCCTCCATTCTTTGGCACTCAGCCTTCCTTATGGTCCAACTTTCACAGCCAGACATTGCAACTGGGAAAACCATAGCCTTGGCTATACGCTCTTTTGTTGGCAGGGTGATGTCTCTGCTTTTTAATGTCTAGCTTGATTATTACTTTTTGCCTTTCCTGTTGCTTCCTTGCATTCCGTCTTGTGTCTGGTTTGTTCATCTTGATGCCAAATGTTGAAAGATAAAGACTCTGGGGGGACAAGTTTTGTCCCCCTGTTAAATCTATTCTGCGAAGGATGGCCTTCCGATAGCAAGTTTGTGTTTTTTAACCCATCGTAATTTGAAAACTTTCTAAAAGTTTTCAGCATCCTCATCCTGGGGGGAAAAAGCATATTCTCAAATCCGCTCTTTATTAAAAAGGTAAAGGGTTCCCTTCGCACATATGTGCTAGTTGTTCCTGACTCTAGGGGGCGGTGCTCATCTCCATTTCTAAGCCGAAGAGCCAGCGCTGTCCGAAGACGTCTCCGTGGTCATGTGGCCGGCATGGCTCAATGCCAAAGGCGCACAGAACGCGGTTCCCTTCTCACCAAAGGTGGTCCCTATTTTTCTACTTGCATTTTTTTTACGTGCTTTCGAACTGCTAGGTTGGCAGAAGCTGGGACAAGTCACGGGAGCTCACTCCATTACGCGGCGCTAGGGATCCGAACTGCCGAACTGCCAACCTTTCTGATCGACAAGCTAAGCGTCTTAGCTACTGAGCCACCCTGTGAAGGGAAATCCTGGGGGAGTGGGGGGGAGCGGATTTCTACTTAGGGGTCTTTCTGTTGCGCCGAAAGAGGAGAGGGCGGAGGGATGACGGAAGAGTGAGAATATGTGGCCTCCTACTACCTGTAGGAGAGTGTGGAGATGGCCCCGAAGAAGGAATTCAGCAGCCCTTAGTAAACATCAGCTGAGCCTCCGGAAGGAAGAGGGTGTGAGAAAGAAACTCAAGATTGCTCTGTATTGATTCACTTGGGTATCAGAGATGAAGTCGGTCGAGGGAGAGGGAATCTCTGCTGGGTTTTCAATATTCTATGGTTCTATTCCCAAATGGGGTCTTTGGAGTGTCCATTTCCCAACCTGTCCCATCCCGAAGCTCTGACGTCACCTCTGGCGGATGGTGGAACATCTGGCTTGTCCAAAAGAGTCACTCTGGGCGTTGATGCACCTAATTCAGTTCTCTTTGCACTGGATCACCAGAGACTTGGGGGGACAGGTTGACCCTTTATGGGTTCTCCAACTAGCCCATCTCTGCGAGCTTTGCCACCATTACAGGGAGTCCTCGCCTTACGACAGTTCATTCAGTGACAGTTCAGAGTTACGACGCCACTGAAAAAAAAATGACGTCGGGCCACTTACGACCCTTACAGCATCCCCCTTGGTCAGGCGATCGATAATTCGGCTCCTTGGCAAATTTGGTTCCTATTTATGACGGTCGCAGTATCCCGGGCTCGCGTGATCCGCTTTTGCGGCCTTCTGACAAGCGACGTCAACGGGGAAGCCAGATTCCGTCAACAACTGGGGTTACTAACTTAACAACTGCAACAATTCGCTTAGCCGCCGTAGCGGCAAGGAAACGGGTCAAAACTCACTTCACAGCATCAATTTGGGGGCTCGGTTGTGGCCGTAAGTCGAGGACTATTGTATTTTCAAATTTTTCTCTCTCTTTCTCTCTCTCTCTCTCTCACGCACACACCCTTTTCCAGATCTGTTTGATGCAGCTGGGCTGGGTGTTAATTTCCCACTGCCTTTTATTACCTCCTTCCACCCTCTCCCGCCACCATCCACCAAGGTGTATCTGAGGACAGATGTGGGCCTAGGTTGCTCCTTCTTTCTAGGGCAGCTAAGGCCAAGGAAACGCGGTGACGAAACTTTGACCTGGATTCCCCTCTAAGCCACTATTACACAAGCCGGTGTGTGTGTGTGTTTGCGTGCGTGTTTGTGCGAGCATCTGTGTGTGCGCCTTCTGAACCTAGATGTACAGTACTTAGGCGTGTTCAGGGTGTGTCCATTCTCTCGGGATACGGGCGGGCGGGCGGGCGTGTGGTTTTTTTCCTTTTCTTTCTTTCTTTTTTTTTTCTTTCCTAACAGGTGTACGTGTTTTTGTTCTGCTTCTTATCGGGGCATCGCGTTGTTGTGGGTGAAAAAGAACAATGCCAAGTGGGTGCTTTGATTGTTTTGCGCAGGGTTCGCAGGCCTCCCACAGGTTTTGATCCGTCCGATTAGGCTTCCCACCACTTTGAAAAATGAGATCAACGGCTTCTGCTTTCAGTTCTGTTCGCTGGCCACCTCCAGATCTTGCAAAATCGTTACGGGGAAAATAGGGCCTGAAATCGGTGCATTCGATATGCAGGGCCGGCTGCCTTCGTCCCGCAAGAGGAAGGAACAGTGGGAACCGGACTTCTTAGCGCAGGAGTCGGCAATCCGTGGCTCTGGAGCCGCATGTGGCTCTTTCATCCCTCTGCTGTGGCTCCCTGTCTCCAGTCGGCTCCACAATTGATAGGGCTTTCGGTTAGGACAGGTAGAGGCAAAAGGACACCACGCTAGGAGGAGACTCTATGGTGGGGGAACCGGACTTCCGGTTGGCTCCAGAAGTGAATGTGGGGGGGGGGGCTTCTGGTTAGGACCTTTGTGGCTCTTTGAGTGTTTAAAGTTGCCGACCCCTGTCTTAACGCCATGAAATCTTCCCGATGTGGCTGAAGCGGTGAAAGGAATGTTTTAAAAGCCACAATTCACAATCAGGAGCAAAGCAATGCTCGTTCTGGCAGCCTTAGGAATGTAGGTTTGCGGAGACAGAATCATTTGCTGTCCTGGAAGGTTTAAGGGGCATTTTGCTGTCACTTTTGTTTCCGCCGTCGGGGCCAGTGGCTTTCTCTTCTCTGTCGCTCTTCATGGGAAACGGTGCCCAGAGCTGCTAAGCAGCTACTTGCTGACAATTGGTCATTCTGAAGATTCAGGCTGTTCTGTTGGGCTGTCAGTTCGAAGCACTGGGATGGGGGGGGGGGAGGCATAAAGGCTTCTGGGTACACCACCAGGGCTCGGACGGATGGCATACTGTGCCCACCTCTTAGGGCTTAAGTGGGAAAGATACCAGGGGCTGGATGGGGGTTGGAGGTACATGGGCAGAAGCTCAGGAAAGGCCTGGGGTCTCCGGAATAAAAACCCAGCCAAAGTGTCATTCTAATTTGGTTCGTTTTGTTAGTAGATATATATCTTGCCTAGCTCAAGCAACTCCGGGCAACTAACAAAATCCCTAAAATAAGAAATTGCACAATAGTAATACTATAAAAAGGGATGGCGGTGGCTCGGTGGCTAAGACGCTGAGCTTGTTGATCGAAAGGTCGGCAGTTCAGCGGTTTGAATCCCGAGCGCCGCGGAACAGGGTGAGCTCCCGTGACTTGTCCCAGCTTCTGCCAACCTAGCAGTTCGAAAGCACATAAAAAATGCAAGTAGAAAAATAGGGACCACCTTTGGTGGGAAGGGAACAGCGTTCCGTGCGCCTTTGGCGTTGAGTCACGCCGGCCACATGACCACGGAGACGTCTTTGGACAGTGCCGGCTCTTCGGCTTTGAAACGGAGATGAACACCGCCCCCTAGAGTCAGGAACGAGTAGCACTAGAATGGCTTTTACCTTTAATACTATAAAAGTTAAAAAAAAATGTGTGTGAAGGTTATATATGAGGGTTAGAGACCACTCGCGTTGCGGATCTTAATCTCCAAGTCCTACCTTAAAAGAGAGAGGTGTTTGTTGTTTTGTGAAAAGATAAGGTTTGTGTTTTTCCCACAAATAGGTTACGGGGGAGCAGAATTGTGTCTTGGGCACAGGGGATAAATTAGTGGCAGGAAAGAGAGGAAGGGCATCGTTGAGACAGCACCCAGACACAGCTTTATAGAGAGGTGGCTCTTTCATTTTATCAAATTATACAGGTTGTCCTCGACTTACGACTGCAACCAAGTCCAAAATTTCTGCCGCTAAGCGAGTTTGCCCCATTTTTAGTCTGCCACAAAGTGAGTTTGCCCCATGGCGCCTTTCTTTCCACAATTGTTCAGGGAATTACACGGTTGTTAAATCAGTCTGGCTTCTCCACTGATTTTGTTGTAACTTCGAGCAGTCACTAAACGAACTGTTGTAAGTCGAGGACTACCTGTACACACCAAAGTAGAAATTCCATGTCCATTTCTCTCTCGCTCAGCTAGGAAATTTACTGACGGCCTTAGCAAGCCCTTATTCTTTGAGAGTCAAACAGCTGAATGAGAAAAAGGCACAGATGCATTTGCGAATGGGCTCCCTTCCCCCCAAAAAATCAGTGAGGTTGGGCACAGGAAACAGGGCCTTGGATAGTGCCGGTGCCAGAGGTTTTGAACTCGCTTCAAATGAACCTTTGAAATTCTTTGTTTTGCTGCCACCTTTTCTGAACAAACTGGAAAAGTGTTTGAGTTATCCAAAGCAGTTTCCCACCCACCCCCAAATATCTACCGTATTTGCTTTGTTTCTTTTATATGGAATGGATTGGATTGGATTGGATTGGATTGGGTAGGGTAGGGTAGGGTAGGGTAGGGTAGGGTTGGGTTGGGTTGGGTTGGGTTGGGTTGGGTTGGGTTGGGTTGGGTTGGGTTGAGTTGAGTTGAATTTTTTATTGGACAAGGAATTTGTCTTTGATGCATATGCTCTCAGCGTGCATAAAGAAAAAATAAAATGTATTCATCAAGAATCATAAGATACAACACTTAATGATAGTCATAGGATACTAATAAGCAATCAAATCATACTTGGAATCAATAAAAACAATATATATATATATAAGTCTTGGCGTATTCGGGTCTTTTCCCGTGTAAGATTGAGAGTATCTTGGCGATGTTTCGACAAGGTCCCATTCGTCATCTTCAGGCTGGTGTCTTCGGCTTCGTGCTTCTGTGAGGAAAGCGGGATTGGAGCTGCCGTCTCTCTATAAATACTGATGGGGAGGTGTGGGGTGCTGGCTTTGTTGCTGTGAGCGGGTTGGTTGCCTGTGTTGTTACATCTTGATTAGTTGATGGAGTCAACTAACTAATATATATAATATATATTCAAGAGGCCACTGGACTGTTTTGCTTTTCTTTGAAGACATTTCACTTCTCATCCAAGAAGCTTCTTCAGCTCTGACTGGATGGTGGAGAATTAATGGAAGGATTGATATTCCTTGCAGACAGCTGGTCATTGCATCCTTTTTAGAGGGTCCTTGAAGCCCTTGGATGTTGTGACTCTGAGATAAACCTCCAAGTGGCCTCTAAAAGGATGCCAAGGACCCGCTGTCTGCAAGGAGTATCAATCCTTCCATTCCCCACCATTCAAGTCAGAGCTGAAGAAGCTTCTTGGATGAGAAGCAAAACGTCTTCAAAGAAAAACAAAAGTGGCCTCTTGGGGGAAAGAAAAAGCACTTTTGGGACAACCATGGCTGAGAATCTCCACAAACGTACACTTAGAAGATTCTAGAGGTTTATTATAAGTGTTTATTATACATCTCTATGTACAGGTTGTGTCCTCGTTTTGAGCCTGCTGCCTTGAAAAATGTCATTTATCCATGGGTGGGATAGAACGATTAATAAACGTCTGCTAATATTCATTTTATTTCTCTCTCTCTCTTTCTCTCTCTCTCTCTCTTTCCCCTGCCCCTTCCTCCAGCTGAAAGAAGTATATGCACTGACACAACCTCAGGAAACCCCAAGATGGCTGCCAAGCGCAAAGGTGGCCTGAAATTAAATGCAATTTGTGCCAAGCTCAGCCGCCAGGTAGTCGTTGAGCACAAAGCGCCCGAACAGGGACATGTCGACAAAGCTCCCCTGGGGTGGGAAAGTCCTGGCGGTGACACGGCTGCCCCCAAGGACGCCACCCAGGCTGTGGCCAAGGAGCCGGGGCCCAAATTTTCGGAGGGGACGAAGATCGAAGAGGACAAGCGGAGGGAAGTGATCGAGAAGTGGGTCAACGGCGAGTACAGCGAAGACCCCTTGCTGGGGCGCATCGAAAACAAGGAACCCAAGGTCCCCGAGGGGACGGAAGTGCCCCCCGAGGGGGTCTACATGGTGCAACCGAAAGGTTGCAGCGATGATGAGGATAACGGGGATGAAGCCGAGCCCCCCAAGGACTCCCAAGATGGCAGCTTCGCGGACGACCGAGATTCAGATGGGCCTCCCCTGAAGGATGAAAACTTTCGGGCCTCCAACAATGAAGCCAGCTCCAAGCTTAGTGGAGGAGCTTCTTCAGGTGAGATGGCCGGATGTCTTAGTTTGGGCACATCGGAACCCGCCTTTCCAGAGATGGGAGCATTTTTTTGCATGGAATAGCGTTAGTTGCATGCGTTTAGATCTAGAATGGGAAGATTTGAAGACATTTTCTTGTCTACTGTTCCTGATTTGCATGATGGATGATGTAGGCCGACTTCATCCAAATAGCTTTTAGCCCCTTCAGGTAGTTCAGTGTCTTCTCAGTAAACCGTAAGACCCCCACCCAACCTTGAATTCTATCCACCCCCCCACCCCCCACCCCATTGTAACCTAGGCAGTACCCCCCCCTTTAAACCAACGCAATCGGGTGTATTATATTTAAAATGGGATTACGAAACGTGAGTAAAACATCGCAGTGCCATTAGAACAGTCAATGCTACCTTGTGCATATATAATAAATGAGGACAATTCCGATATATTATTTAAAAGGTCCAAACTTTTAAATACATATTATTCGGAATTATTTAAAACGCTTAATAGCAACCACTAAACTAAGGATAATGGGACCGTAATAGGGCGAATACGGGTACAAAATGGGGAATTAAAATAAACCGAATCAATAATACATGGATTTGCAGTCTAATCCCCGTCCTCAAATAGAAAGTGCCTGCTTTTCCTTTTTGTTGCAACCTTCATGTATATGCCCACCTGTTTTCTCTTGGCGCTTTTGGGTGCTGCAACCATCGCGGAGTTTGTCTCTCTTGTTTTTAAGGTGAGAAGAAGAAAAACAGGAATGATATGGGTTGGTGAGCCGAGCCAGATTAGCTTGTGCGATGCTTTCTTGTCTAGTAGGATTTGACTGCCTTAGACACGATCGTGTCCAATACATAAAGGCAGGATGTAAAGAAAATTAAAATAATAATACCCGTGTTTCCCCGAAAATAAGACCGGGTCTTATATTATTTTTTGCACCAAAAATTGCATTAGGGTTTATTTTCTGGTTAGGTCTTATTTTGAGGGGGAAATACGGTACTAATTGCATCCATCGGGCTGATGATCTTAAGTGGGGATTATTTGGGGGAGTAGGGTTTATATTACGAGCATCCTGAAAAATCATGCTAGGGCTTATTTTCGGAAAAACAGGGTAATAATAATATCAAACAGCAGCAACTCCTATTCCTTAGTCTTTTTTTCTCCTTTTTTCCCCACTGTTTGTTTTCTTAAGTCGCACGATTCTTTCAGCAATCTTTCCTTTAACTCTTTCAACCTGGATTGTTTTTTTCCCCCCCTCTTTTAAATAAGAACAAATTCCTGCTTGGAAAAAAAAGAAAAAAGATGCTCACTCTACTCTTCTCCACGCAAGGAAGTTTTCCTTCATTTCCTGTAGGCGCAGGGGTGAAATGCTCCCGGTTCGGACCGGATCATCCTATCCGGTAGCGATGGCGGCGGGTGGTTCGGAGAACCGGTAGCAAAAATCCCTGCACCCCCCACCCCTCACCATTCCCAGCTGAGCCGCACGATCATCAGAGTCTTTTTTTTTTTTACTTTTAAAAGCATTTTTTTCTACAACCTCTTCCGACGAAAAAAATGCTTTTAAAAGTTAAAAAAAAAACCCTCTGGTTGATCGCGCGGCTCAGCTGGGATCGTCAGAGGCTTTTAAAAGCATTTTTTTACGACCTCTTCCAACGAAAAAATGCTTTTAAAAGTTTCTTTAAAATGCCTCTGGTGATCGCGCGGCTCAGCTGGGATCGTCAGAGGCTTTTCAAAGCATTTTTTTTTCTGCAGCCTCTTGCAACCCGAAGAGGCGGTAAAAAAAAAGTGCTTTGCAAAGTCTCTGACGATCCCAGCTGAGTTGCCTGATCGCAAGAGAAGCTTTTCAAAGCATTAGAAAAAATGCTTTGAAAAGTTGTCCCCCCAAAAAAAAGTTGGCCACGCACACGGAGTCACATTACCACCCCCCCTCCCACCAAGCCACGCCCACAGAACTAATAATAACAAATTTTACATTTCACCCCTGTGTAGGTGGCATGGTGCCCCCACGTTCAAAATCCTCCGGCTTTGAATTAAAACTACCCTCCTCATTTGGAGTCTGTATAATCTAAGATAGAAGGGGGGGGGAACCTGAAGGGATATTCTTAAACCAGGAGGAGCCATTCGGTTGGTGAGTTTGGATATGAAGCGCTAATTGAACCCGTAACTCCCATTAAATGTAACTGCACAGCATTGCAAAGAGGCAAAAAAGAGGGACGTTCGAACACTCCTTTTTAATATGTAAAGTTCAGCGTAGGAATTTCCCATTTCTCCCATTGAAGAGCCCTACCAGAGATCTGAGAAGTTTTTTTGCAGTTAGTTTCCAGATAGAGATTGTTTTTCACTTCTGGCCGCAATTGAGCCCCCCCAAATTTCCGTTGTTAAGTGAGACGTCGGTTAAGTGGAATTTTGGCCCCGTTTTAACGACCTTCCTTGCCTCCGTCTTTAAGCGAGTCACCGCGGTGGACAAGTTAGCAACCCGGTTGTTAAGTGAATCTGGCTTCCCCTGTTTGAGTTTGCTTTGTCAATGAAGGACGCCAAAGGGGGAATCACGTGACGTTGAGAGACGACAACGGTCATAAATATGAATCAGTTTGCCCAAGCGTCAGAATTTCCGCTCACGTGGTCATGGGAATGCTGGAAAGGTTGTAACCCGTGAAAAACAGTTATTCAGTCACTTTTTTCCGTGCCATTATAACTTTGAAAGGTCAAAACTCTATTAGAGTTTTGAAAAAGAAAATTCCAATAAAAACCATTAAAAAAAATAATAACTTTGAAAGGTCACTAAACAAACTCTTGTAAGTTGAGCACTTGTAGTCTAGCAATACCAATAGCTCTTAGACTTATATACCGCTTCATAGTGCTTCACAGCCCTCTCTAAGCTGTTTATAGAGTCAGCCTCTTACCCCCAACAATTTGGGTCCTCATTTTACGAACCTCAGAAGGATGGGAGGCTGAGTCAATCATGAGCCAGTCGGTCAGGATCGAACTGCTGGCAGTGGGCAGAGGTAGCCTGCAATACAGCATTCTAACCACTGGGAAGGGAAGGGAAGGGAAGGGAAGGGAAGGGAAGGGAAGGGAAGG